>JAODTK010005623.1:0-160830 GCA_026419785.1 Sclerodactyla briareus
TTAATATGGTCTGAATCCATCTTGCTCTTTCTAAAAATCCCAACGAGAAGGTATTATACAGTGCTTTTCGCCGCAATGTTGGGTGAAGTCATCGCCTATAGGTGGAAACCTGGTCACGAATTAGGATGATAGGTCCGTTGGACCCAGGACACAAATGACTGGATTGGTCGTAGCAGCAGTCATTTGAGAAAAAAAAATCCTGATGTTTGTTCTAGATACAGAAGGCAATGGAGCATTCTGTCATGCGTAATAGTACATACTAGCTATTATTACGACCCTTATTTCATATTTAGTACAGCCGATGAGTGGGAAACTTGAGCAAAGAAGAGTGTAGAGTTTCCCCTAATTCATTCCGCCGCCCTGATTTTCAGTATTTCATTTTCAATTTGGAGAGGATAAACACCTTTCTTTTGGTTCAAGTATGTAGCAGGTTCACCGCCTTCCATGATCAGCAATGCTAGCGTTCGATCGCGATTAGAGTTAATCTGAGTGAAACCGACGGTTGTAAGATCGGAATGAGACAAAGTTAGTTTACTTAGGCGACAACTGGTTTACAAGCTCTCTGAGGCTGATAGTGAAGACCCAAACATTTTTGGAATACGTAATGTCTTATATATCTGGGACTTTTCGCCGAGATGATCAAAACGTTTTATTAAATTACCTTAGTCATGAGATGGGATTTCCCCGACATCCAGGAGAGTATGTAAACAGCGCTGATACATCGCCGATTGTATTCGAAGTCCCTATTAGGTTCCCATGAGCCACGTGGTGAAGTGGGCAGGGGTTGAATGTCCAAAAGACAACACGGAAGAGCTATCATTCTTGGGATTTAAACTAGCATCTTCCGATCAACAGTAAGGGGCCATACCCAATGAGGTCAGTCCGATTCCACAAACTCATCCCATCTCGGGTAACTCGGGCTGACAAGTTGTCGTCTCAGATGACAGGTAGGATGTAAAAGCCGTGACTGAAACATTTTCAACACAAAACCAAAGCATAACCAGTGGATGGAGTTATATGAAAGAATTTTTTTGATAAGAGTACAGGAATTGAGTTCAGTCAGTATCGACAGAGTTGCTTACCTCTGCATAAATTAATCATTCAACGTCCTAAATTGTAATTTTTGTTGGTGGTAATATTTGTCGTGCAGTAGAGACGAACCAAGGCGGTGTGTTGGCCTTGGAAAATCTCTCAAACGTGTCTGACGAAGTCATCGCCAGGCCGATGAGGGCGCACTGCGTGTGTCGGTGGGGAGGTCAGACAGATTACGAGCCTACCTATGTAGAGGACGAAGGTTCCACTGTCTGCGAAGCTGGTCCATAGGGTGTAGTTCATACCACCTCTGCGGTAAGAGAATTGCAATTTAACAGTTTTATATTCAAGAACTCATTTTTAAGATCTCATGGCATTAGAATGCTATGAGTTCAGGGAAGACTAGTAAAGCTCATCTAGGGAAGATAAGATCGACGATAAATCGTGTTCTCGACTAGGTTCGAAAGATATCGCGGCAGGGCGACCAGCCCAAAATGACCTCCCGGGACCGCCATTTCTCGTCTTTTCCGGAAGGACGTATCAGTGAACCCGACCCCTTTCTCGGAACCGGAGGAGCGGAAGTTCATATCCAACAAATTGATGCTCACAGCTGACTGACAAGACTTATTTCCCAAGTCCCGGAACAAACCACAGAAGCCAATTGAACGGACCACCGCGATTCCAGGAGTGAAGACCAAGACTGCCATCGGCAATACAAGTACAGCCCCCCCCACACCCCCCCCCCCCCCCCCCCCCCCCCCTTAGGAAAAGTCTGGTGAATGCTGATATCCGACCTGGGAGATTTCTTGTAAATTGCCAATGGATACCACCTGGCATTTTCCGGCTACGAAATTAGTGACATCGGTATTAGCACAACCATGGACTCATGTGGACTTTATTATTTGGACTTGTGCAAGCATTCGAAGACCATACAGAACCCTCGTCGATGTCATTTAGCATGATAACAATTGCTAAACACTGCGGTTTATCATAATCATGGTCAGAGGCGTCGTTCGGGCAAAATATAAATTTCGGGGGGGGGGGGGCATAAGCAGGTGATGACTATTAAGCGGAGCGCCAGCACGGGTTGGCACGCAACATACAAACAAATGTTCGTCAGATAGCAGGAAAATACACTTTCCATTTGTCTACCAAACTTTTTTTTTTATTTCGGAAATATTGTCAAAATATTGGCGGCAATACTTCTTTTCCCGTCTTTCGAATGAGTACGAAAAAATATGTCAAATGAATTAATGTGCCACTAACTAAACTTCATGTCGTGATCTATTCTGAGCTGCGCGACATCATTATCATTGCTGCGCTGAATGGGAGCTCCAGATGGTCGTTTTTTCATCAGAATATTTCAAAACTTAAAATTTGAAATGGAAAAGAGGAATTTCACTTTAGCCAACAACATGTGAGACGATTATATCCGATGAAAGCGGAATGGCACATTGGTTGTGCGAGCTCTTGGGGGAAACTTTCAAAACTTAAAATGAATTATCTTAGCCACACAGTATGTTCAAGAGGCTTTTTATACTCAAATCCAATCGAAGCGGCACCTGTGTTGCCGCGCAACGTCGTAGCAGAATTTTCGAAAAATGAGTTCGGTGCTCAAATGTGAAATGGTTGCTCTCCAGATGGATATTTCTCACGTGTGACTTAGAAAATAGCATTAGTCTGAATATCACCTGTTGCACTTTTTGCAATTTCAAGGCTAATCAAGCGAAGAGCGGCTCATTGGGTGCTGCGATTGCGTTTGCAATGTAAGGAAAAAAAAAAAAAAAAAATTCATTTTGGAAAAAATGGTGATTCAAGATGGGCCACTTTCAATAAATAAATAAAGTTAACTTCAAAAATTAGAATAAGAAATTTCACCTTAACCTTTCTTTGTTCATGCGAATTTGGGACCATAATTGCGAAGCGCATAGTTGGCTCAGCGAAGAGTAGCAAACTGTTAAAGTGAGGGTCGTTAAGATGAATCCAAGGGGAGTGCCTTATAGCCATTTTTATCTGAAATAAAAAAATGAATTATTAATTTTTCCATTGGGGTGTCTTAGACGCCAAAGGGTGAGAGCCGGATGGCATTTTTTATTCATAAAATCAAATAAAAAATGCAACAATGAAAAGAACATCAACGTTAGAGTACATGCGTTTTAGAAGTAAATGCAGTGGGCAAAATGGCACCAAGTGATTGTGTCAAGCAATATATGTTAAGTTGAGCGTGTGTGAGGGGAAAATCGCGAGAAGCGAGTATCAAGAACAATTGAAATATATAGTTTAAGTAGATAGTATACTTTTTCGATTTCCGAGGAATACCTTTTTTATTTCAATTATGGCAAAAATTTATGACCCCTCTGACATTTTTTTGGGAGGGGGGGGCGGGGAGGAGGGCCACGGCCCTAATGGGCTCGACGCCATGCATATGGTGTAATTTTAAAGACCTCGCATAGTGTGTAGGTGTGTTGTGTGTGTTCGTTTTTCTGTGTTCGTTTGACCACTCCTGCCAACACGATATATAACGAACGCTAACATACGCTGAGTTAGATAGGTCAAATATGAAGTCAAATATATGAGAGGGTAAAAACGTTATTTGTTTCGTCATGTTAGCAGGTCATCGGAGATCAGGAGGGGTCAATTCAAACTTTAGAATGTCAAGCGCGGTAAATGAAGGAGGTAGGAGTACAGTTAGCGTACATTCGCCAGCGATTGTCACGTAACTGAAGGTCAGTAAGCTATACCTGTTCTCCGGTAATAATTCAATATAGGCGACATTCATCCACAGTTGTTCAACCACAGATATTGTTTTGCTTCGCGGAATTAACATTTTGAAAATTCTTTGGATGGGTGTTGAGACAACGCCCCACGAGCCTTCTCAGAGTGACAGCCGTTAAAATATAAGACAAATAATGCAACACAAACAGTTGTTCCATTCAGCAGCAAATTCAGTACGGAAGGCATTTTTGATACTTATGGTTATTCCCGAAAACACACCAAAATACTTATCACTGAAGTGAAGGGTAATTTCATCCAACAATAGACGTGTCACTTGCCCACCCCCCCTGACAGAACAAAAAACTAAAAACGTAAGAGAGGAACGCGCATCTCTCCACTAAAGACAAAACTATTTCTGCTTATATATAGAGGGTTGCACTTGTCGCCACTTAAACAAATTAAACCTCGAAGGTGATGCCAGCATTATCCCCTATGAAAAGGTTCTTGGGGGTGCTCCAAGGGGGTTATCAAACAAGCAAAATCCTTCAATGGCTCCAAGCCAATTCCGGATTACCAATAAATAGTCGACGGGGAGAGACTTCGGCAAGTACACACGCACGTACCCACACATACGATGCTATACTGCATAGATGACTGCACTGTTAGGTATAGTAATAAAACCAACATACGACCCAATACAAGGCGAATATTTGTTTTCGACGAGGACTGCGGACAAAATGCCCACTAAAAATGTGAACAAAAACCTGCATTAGTCATCAGGTTTATGGGATGGTAGAGTGAACACGCAGTAGTATCGCTAGACTGTCCAAGTCTTACAGTGTTCCTTTAGGGTAGCTGTAACACGGACTGCGGAATCCAATGGCTATGAAGTTAATATTAACAGAAGTGAAGAAACCATGATGGAACCATCTTACAAAGCCTATAATACGCACGACATACTGGGCAAGTCTACGGTTCCAGCCCTGCGGAAATCAGTGATGCTCAGGTTTAACAAAACATTGTTGGATGGCTGTATAAGACCATTTTCACTCCATTATTACAGAGAATCCTGTAATATCAGAGCCATGACCCCCAAAAGAGTTAAAAGGGTCGCGAGGAAAGGAATGGTACAGCAGTTCGAAAAAAAAAACGGCGGATTCAAATTCAACCGAAAACTTATCACATTGGCCATATAAATCATACGATTAGTTTTGGGTCGAACTAACCAGTTTTGTCGAAAGACATTACCGGGAACCAGCAAAGATTGATTCGAATGAGTGCCTATTAGTCTCGTCTCGAAAGTGTAATGAACTGCATTTGGATTAGAGAGAAACTGCTCCCGTACTGCTGTTAAAACATAATATAATATAACAATTACCTCATCTATTTCGTCAGTGCCGTGTGAGTCTGCACCGGTCAGAAACGAGGATGACTGCACCGCCTGTGGCTTCGGCTTCTATCAGCCAGAAGGAAGGCCAAACATTCTGTATAGAGGGCCCGTTGGGAACGCGAAACAAACACCGCGGATGGGGGCATCAGCGAAGTGGAGGTCTCTCGGAAACAAACTTAATCTAATCTACGCTAATCTATAGTTGTTTAGTGGTGGGTGGCGGTGTAGCGAAAATTTTTTTTTCTCACCTAATGGGGTCAGGCCCTGCTAGCCTCACCGGTCCTCCCTGAAGTCGTTAACGAAACTATTTTGTGTTTGCTTCCGTAATGGCTGTTTTGCTTCAATTATTCTTTACTTTTTCGTCCATTGCTGAACTCGCTTTACGATGGGATAGGAAGTTCTACTTGGTATGTGTGATCGCCCATAATCAGTATATGATCGCTTCTGTTTGGAGCGACCAGGCCGGAAACTTTGTGTTGTAGCTTCCGTCTTGGAGTGCAAGAAACTATCATTATAGTCTATGTCGGGGTATTTTTTCGGGAGAATATGGATATTTAGCCTATTTCGCTTGCAGACACGATAACTAAACCAGATTTAGATGCATCAAGCTCCATGTCGTTATGACATGACATGATGATATCTATGTAGTGGGGGTCAGGTCTAAGGTCATTTGAGGTCGGTCTGGAAGTCTTGAAAACTTGATACAACCAGAATGCCTAGTCTTCTCAAGTTGAATGTGATGTGAACCCTATATTGTTTTTGTGAAGATTGTTTTTTGTTTCTTTTATGAGAATTGGGATATTGTAAAAAACATATTTTAGCTAGAAATTTGGCTTGTAAACACTGGGGTAATATCGAGCTCACCGGAAGGATCAGGCTCATGCTGTTATGGTGTGTCGACCATAATGAGTACATGAACCATATTTAGGGGTAGGTCAGACTTGTCTTGAGCCACTGGAGTCTGAAAACTTGCAGTCCATGCAGATGGCGTGGTCAGAGTAGGTGAAAACTAGTGTTGTAGCGTACCTATAAGTTGTACAGGAAGCCCCTTGTTGTTGTGAAAATGGAAATGTTTTTTTTTGTGAGACGGGGAGGGGGCCATATGTTGTTCATATTGAGCTGGTTATAATTCCCCCTTCGTTTTCGTGTTGGCTAGTAGGTGAGAGGGAGTCATTGGCCCTCGCTTCCTTTTTATTATGGCTGAATAAAGTGAAAAGGGCAAGTGTTTGAATTTGAGTTTATTAATTGCACATATAATTACCTAATGTATTGGATGTTAGTGGTTTGGTGGTTCGCGGAATTTTTTACAAGGGTTTTAGATTTGGTACTTCAAACTATTATCGGTATGTAGTAATGGTGATGAGAACAGTTATTTTCGGCAATGATGTAATAATGTAAAACATATGTGATTGAGCAGTCATATGCTAGATCGTCCCATATTGAGTCTATTTACTATACCACCAATTAGTTTTGTCGCTAAACGAGAGATGGACCAACTATCTCTAACAAAAGTAACCATGCAGGAGAACAAATTACGGACTTCGAATGATGCAAAAAAAACAACGATCGGGCAAACAATTGCCACCATCCCGTTCTCTGAGAACCTGACTTTGTGAACAAAGCTGTTGCAATAGCGGCGCAAGAGGGGGGGGGGGGGACGGGAGTCGGCGGAGACGCCCCCCCCCCCAAAAAAAATCGAAGCAGTGGTGGGTGGTCCGTCCCCCCTAAAAATTATGGACGAATGAAAATTTTTAAAACAACAACATCGCCAATAAAATTCATTATCAGATCTGCGAAGATGATGGAATATAGAAAATAGATTATAAACAGGCCTTCATAAAATGAAAAACTAGTATACTTTTTAGGTTCAACAAATGTTGCAGTACCGAACACGTTGCCGCCTCGTCTGCATATGCGCAGATTGTAGCGAAATCTGTCATCTTGCCCAGGTTCCAGTCAGTTCTAGATCGTCTAGATACTCTTGAGTTGTGCGCTAAATTCGTCAACAAGAGGGAACACGTGTTAGCATTTTTGGCAAATACAAGTGATGGCCGACTGACTGTAAGCTAGTCGCTTGGAGAGCCTACTAGAATATTCAAGATGGACAAATATCACGATGTGTATGACAGGCCACACACTCGGCAACAGAAGTGGGACATTTGAAAAAAATTTAGTCGTTAGATTAGATGAAAATAGAAGAGCGATGCTTGCATTTTTGTTCCCAAGCCTTAAAAAAGGTTGAACATAAGAAATACCCCAAATGACACTTGTAGTGATAATGAATTTATCATTCAATACTTGCAGTAATGGCTTGATAGTTGGTAGACGTTTTCAAATGAAAATAAGACCACTAAAACAGCAAAAACGTATACTGAAAAATTGCGATTTAAATATTGTACAGATATGTGCGATACAACCCAATACACATATTTTGAAACTTTGATTCCCTTGTTTGTTTACAACACTCATCACCAAGTGAAATAAGGTGTTACGTACGTTTCAAAGACACCCAATTTGGCTACTTTGGTGTTCGTTGAAAAGTACATATTGATCTTTAACTTAGGTGGTCAACTATTCTAAATGCGACGGGAACCAAAGTGTTTTAAAAATTTAATCTTTCCAGGAGTCGACCTGAACCCCTAAACAGGGAATGGCAAGTCCAATACGCTAAAACACTTGACCACCGTGCGGATGGCCAACTGGGGCGGGAAAGGGGCTTACCTGGCCGTGGGAGCATCATTAATTTACTCAATCTCGATCATGGCACTGGCAATTCACCGTAATGAAGAAAGTAGATTCTTAGATGGGAGGTGAGAAGGTGTGACTCCCCTTCCCGGGATCTCCCTCGGCGGGAATTTGCTGTCTCCAAACCCAATCTGCATATGCATTATCATTTTTCAATTTTGTTTTAAAAAAAAACATATATTGTTATAAATAACTCGTTTTGCAGGCATGCCCCAGTTTTATGACGGGGGTAGATATAGCTCACAACGCTAGGGGAGTGCCGTTTCCGCGCCCTCGAGGGGGTTCGTTAAAACCTTGAGTGGAGGCAGGCAAGCAGCTTGTGTTATGTAGCCTAAAGTTGGTAGAAGCCAGCGCTGACACGCGAATCACATGGTCACTGAATGATGGCGTCCGGTGATAACAGGATCCGGGCAAAATAGCAGAGCTCAAATTGTTCAGCTCATCTGTGCCACTGACTCAATGTCAAGATGGTCGAAGACTTGATTTCTTCAGGAGTACATCACTTCGCTGCATCTCTGCGTACTTGCGATAAAGACCTGTATAAGTCAAGATCATGGATAGTGCGGAAAATACGGTCATTGAAGCCGAACAGAGTCATCAGTTTTCGTGTAACCACAACGGCCAAGTAGATTGGTTACTCTGGTCATGATCGACCATGACAGGTGTTGACGAGTGTTCTGATTGCTTCACTGAACGAAAGCAATCGTCTGTCGGACCGCAGAGAAAGAACAAAGAAAACAGTACTCAAAAAATATCCTTATCCACTTGCGTGGGAATTGCAAATAATCAGCCCGGATGATCCTTAGTACCTAGACAAGTTGTTCCCGCCTTTTTCATCCCAATTTCCTCCTTGCCTGTGGCAATAACTAGATTTCCACCCTCATTCTGTGACGTGTAACTATACCTCAACAGAAATTCCATGCAATGGTCCTTGGGTATGAAAATATGATAGTACATTTGCCGCTCCGAGCGTCTCGATAAAGGGGTCTGTCCAAAAGAACACTGAGTATTATGTTGGAACAGTTTTCGGATATGTCCCCTCAAAACAGCCTAGGAAGTAGCAAGAAAAAGTCGAAAGGCGAATGTTTTGGCGAAGGAGACGTGGCCCATACAGTGAATTGATAAGCAAATTACTATGAATTGATGATTATATTAGGCGGGGACACTTTCAATGTGCGCGGTAAGAAGCGAAGAGCGCCGAAGACGCTGCCTGCTTTCATCTCCATTTTAAACATTGCAGGATGTGCCACCATTAGCATTCACTGAATTGCTAGCCAGCTATGCTAGTTTAAACACCCACCAGAATACTGACCTCGTTGCGTTAGAAACGCGAGGATGACGCAGTGAGTGATTTGTTTTGTTTAATTGTATTATTTCTTCATCACACTAAAATGGTGCTATATCGTGACCCCTTGTCCTCAATCTGCTCAGAGGAAGGAGATACGCCTGGTCACGCCAGTAAGCCAATCGGAGTTGAAGTCTATAATGAAGATGATAATGATATCGTGTCAAAAGTCATGAAGGGAACGATGGCCGTTGGACGTTGCGACGTTCAGGTTCAGAATAATGTGTCGAAAATCCCCTGCCGCTAATTACCAATGCAGCCAACACAAAACTTCACAGATCCACCCCCCCCCCCCCCGTTGTATCAAACAATACATCCGAAAACATGGGATGAATTGGTTGCGTTCCAAATAGTGGTAACAGTTTAAAAATAGGTCTTCAGCGGTAATGATAATGCTATGGGGGAATCTCGTTAATTCCCTCGAACCGTTCAGTGCCGTGAGGATGAGCACTTACAACCACGAACGGGCTGTTACTACGCATTGCTGAATCAAAATGTCAGCGGGGAATTGCTGTGGAATCGAGATAAATCATGATCACTGACGCCACGAGGTTGGTAAACCAATGCATACAAGGAGCTAATTGCTGCTTGAAAGGCGATCACAAACCGATCGTCCTAGAGTTTTCTACTGGATGCCTCTGCGATTCATGCAATTGGATATAAGACGAATAAATCAGGTAAATGTATGGCATAATAATTAAAAAAAACAGTCATGCAATTTAGGTTTCGAGACATCAATCCAGGGGATGAAGACGAGCGATAAATGTGGATTTCAGTTAACGGTCGCGATTGCTGATGCCAAAGTTCTAACACTGCTTTTGAATATGGTCCCGCAGTTCAATGTTCGTGGGCATGGTCCAAATCAGCTGATATTAATATGGGACGATTCACGGTCCCGAAACCCCTGGCCAACAGTATATTTACAACGGAGAAATGTAGCCTACGGTTGCACACATTACACATTTCATTCACGGGTTTTTTTTTGTGTGTTATGTTTACTCGCGTCAGAGGATTGGTTTGTTTTGTTTTCTGCCCAGACCCAGTTGGTTCCTAGCGATGAGCTGTTGGCCCCAGCCCATGGTATTTTTCCCGATTACTCATCCTGTTGTTGCTAATGGCAATACTCTTGCTCCATCGACTTCGCCTTGACAGGCTCATTAGATTGTGGTGTCCGAACTGTATTTCTTTGTTTCGTTGACCGCGCTTCTCATTACTAGTTTACTTTCAGATTGGGTATTCATCTTTATAGAATAGGGGGGGGGGGGAGAATAAAAGGCGCTGACATGTCAATGATTCAGGTAACGGGTTATTTTATTTATAGAGACATCTCAGAGGACAATACTTGATATCTGGGTATACACAGGAAACTGCTTCTGGTTATTATCGAAATACCGTCACTCACTGTTCCAAGTGCGATTCTCTGTGACTGCCCTTCTATCTGAATGCGTGTAGGATATGAAATATGACGGTATCGATGATCATAATATATTTCAGGTAGACAGTGAATATTGGTCTTTTTTAACCCTCCCGAATACACCCCTTTTCTGTTGTATACACCAACTGCAGCAGAGGGATCTGCAACGATCGTCACGCATGTAGGTTTGGCAACACCATAGGGTGTCATCCGCTCACAGCAATACCGAACAAAAGGGAATTCATCCTACCCAACAGGAAAACAGGGCATCGACTGTAAGAATATAACCAGAAGGCAAGAACCGAAAGTAGGAGCCGAGAACATATCAAAAGTCCGCTGAAAACTATGAACAGTGCAGGCGGCGTAAACCCGCCAAACGTGTAATCCCGCAGAAACAGCCTTGTGGGACCTCGGTCAGAAGAGGGAGCCCACATTAAATTATGTCCATTTGGCCTCAGTGACCTGGAGAAGCCTTCAGTTGTTAGGACTAAAACAGACCACATCCACGGAATTTTGTTCAAATTGACGGGAGTTCGACCGATTGCGAAAAAAACAAATTGACGTGTGGAGAAATTGAAAAGCCAAGTCATGTTTTTCAGATCCAACTTTCGACCCCACCCACAGTTTCGTCCTTGACCAGGTAAACTCAGTATTTTCGTTTAATCTGCAAAATAGAGGAAGCGGCACGAACATACAGTGATGCCCCCTTCGAACTCTTCTGAGATTTCACTAGGGCGGACATGTGTACCAAGCTTCAGATCACTCGGAAAAGGCGTTGGGAAGGTATTGCCCTACCATGAGTTCCGGCTGCGGCCGGAAGCCTGGACAGCGACGGTTAAGGCTAACCACGCAAAACAATATATCCCGGAACTATCGTGTCGCGGGATATAATGACGAATATGTGGCTGATAGTGTTTTAGGTCCGTGACCAGCCACGTACCTAGAATATTGGTCTCTGTATCGACCCCTGATCCAGGCTCCATCACAGGTGAATGGACTGTAGTGACGCTAGATGAAAAGGCTGGCCTCGGAACTATCGCCATATTACATTGGGCTTGTCAGCTCGTAAAAGCATGTCCCGGATCCCCTGGTCCCGGCATCATCACGAGTTGATGGTCGGAAGCTCGTTGAGAAGGCCATGGACTCGGAATTCGTTTTGTAGCGGGATTCTGTGGATAGGCTGTAGAGTAGAGCTCGTTGAAAAAAATCTCTGGGTCCCGGCTCCAACACAGGTAAATGGGCGTGAAAACCCGTTGAGAAGCCACTCTCGGATACTTTGGTCTCTGCCCCTCGATAAGTGGATACCTTTGAAGCTTGAAGGAAACTCGGATCCCCCGATCTTTTGCGTCTGGAGGGCTGTCCCAAGTGATGATGAACTATCCAAGATAAAAACCAAACGTCCATCAGATGGTCTAAAACTGTGACAAATAGAGCTTTTATTGGACGCATCAATTACATACGGTAAGAAAAGTTACCGAGATACTGTGACATAATTTGTGAATCAGTGGTAGCAAGCCATGTCCCCGTGATGAGGCCCATGTGCCGGCCCATGTCGCAGATCACTACGTAGAGACAAGGAAAAACAGTTCAATTCTCATTATTACAAACAAGCTGCTCACATTTACTAGTCGCAAGTTGCTCCTCTACGTACGTGCCATATCTATTTACCGAACCTACACATTGAACACCAACATATCGTAGTGATATGTGTCGCTCCGTCTTGTTTTCCTATCAATTATCATCAGTTTGAAAAATGAAAGACCTCGTAATGAAAATATAAACTAGGCAGCCAGTCTTAATAGGAGCATGCGCTAACAAATCTTCAGCATAGTCCTCCATTGCTACGGCTGTCCGTCTCTGCTCTACTTCATCCGAATGAAAAAAAAAAAAAAAAAAAAAAAAAAAAAGGAACTACATATAAACTCGAGTGTCACTCTATCACGTGACTCTGGTGACAGAGTGAATGGGCAATAAAGCTCGAAGATGGGATCATTGGTACTTGGGTTATGAATGATGGTGTATAAACACTGACATACAATGTTTTCTATAGCCAGTTCGGAGTTCAGTTTAATGAGATGATAATGAATCGTGACAAGGTTCATGAGAGAGCACTGGCAATTCGACGTTGAACGGTACAGTGTGCAGAACAACCATTCGAAACTCCCCTTGCCGCAAATTACCAATCTGCAATTACAAATCCAATCCCCTAAAAGTCCTGCCAACACAAACCTTATAGGTCCCCCCCCCCCTCCACTCCATACTTGTCACGAGAACATCCGAAAACATGTGATGATTGGTTGCGTTCTCAAGAGGCGGACAGTTTAAAAATAAGCCGTAACGATATTGCTATTGGGGGAATCTCGCTATTGCCCCCGAGTGTTCAGTGGTGAGCATGCCACGTACAACCACGAGCTGGTTATTTAAAAACAGAGGGACATGGGTTATAAAGGTTTCAGGCGCGTATATTTTTATTCCGGCTGGTATAAATAAACGTATCTTCCAGAATTCACTATACACTGGCCCTACGTACACAATGAGAACAACTAGAGTGCAGTCTGTCATAAATCTGATACAGTTGTAAATTCAACCATAAATCACAAAACCTAAATACCAATCATATCGCCGCCGTGAACGCCCCTGTGCAAAAAATTACGATTTTATATCGACGAAAAGGTTGAGAAAAGGTTGACAAACAAAATCGTCATGTTGAGATAATAAAATAACAAGCCCCGTCTGGAGACAATCCTACGACCTCAAATGATATACGCACGCAAACTAAATGCAAAAAAAAATTGTGTACAATGCGGAGGGTATTCATATGTTAATAATAAAGCATTAATAAATGACCAGAGTATGACTAGCTGGAGAAGACTGACCGGGCTCGTCGCAGAATATAGCTGTGGTAGAAATCACAAGAGCGGCTAGCCAGTTTCATGTTTATAGCCTGCCCCACACTAGTCCATATTGCGGACTTCTTGCAACTAGTCGAACCAGGAACCATGTTGTAAGCTTCGCCAATGGACTCCACGAGTAGTATTGAGTTACTTTGCGATCAGCTGCTTCAGTTGCGGCTTCAGATGTAGTTGCTGTCATGTTTGGTAGCTGGGATGCCACGAAAGAACTCGAAATACCTCGCGAATAGATTCTTCCGGTGGCTGATGTACGGCCCACAATGTACTGTCCGATGCTATAGTACATATCAGCACAATTTGCATCTCAATTAGCCACTCAAATACCATACCGTACAGAATCAGGCCCGTCAGGCTGTGCTGTGCTACAAACATTAGCAGTGAACAAGGGCTGAATAGACTTCGATTCCTGAAACTAGCATGGGAGGCGGAATAGGAGGGTTGAATGGGCTGAGCCGTAGAGCTCAAACTGGCAAAACGTGATTTCGAGTTCGAAGCTCATTGAAAGCCGGGGAGGTTTTCGCCGAGCCCCGAGCTTGTTTCCGCATGCTTGCCTTGTATAATAATCACGCGACCACCGTATGTGAGGCCCAATGGGAAGACCTCTGCAGGGGGGAACACGATGAATTGCGTACTCAAACGGTTGGTCGGGACCTGAACACGTAAACTGTGCGTCCTGTATATAGAGAACAGATGTGACATTCACGGCTGATGATCAGTGGTATATAAAGCGCTGTGAGCAGGTTATCGCCGTGGAAAAAAAAGCCAGCTATATGAGCACCAGATAATTCAGTGGCGTCGTACCAAATTTGGCAAAAGGTGTCATAAATATTGTGATAATTTAAATTGAAAAGGTATTCTCGAATCGAAAAATAGAAACTGTTATTTTTTTAAGGGGTCAATTGTTTTTCTTTATAATCGTTGCGGATTTGCCCTCACTCAACATAACGGATATCGAGATTAGTAATGCCATTGCCGTCGAATAGGTCTGTTGCCTAGCTCGCGCATGATATTGTCAAATATACTAACGCCACGAAACGACCAACCTGAGGTCACTACAGCTTAAGACTTTCACGGCCGATAAAATGCGAGCTAATGCATTAAAATATGCGGGAATTACACGCTGGATCCCCCCGATATTGTAAAAACGTTGGTTGCTCTGTTCATAGATATAAGTTCAAACATACAAAAAAAGCCTCTCGGGGTTCCAAATGGCGGTCCGCGGCCCGAAATCGGCCCGTCAGATGATGCCAATCCGGCACACCATAATTACCGCAAGTATGGCGAAAATACCTTGTAAACTGTAGCACACCTGCAGCATTCTCACGACAGAGTCACAGAACGGGCTACATTCGTTGTATGTTCAGTCATGTACACAACCGAGCGCGCGGCAGTAGTGATGCTGCATGTGTGCAGACCACACACCCACACGTACACCGCAGCGAAACGCGGACCGACACAGTCACGAAGCAGTAGCTTACCGTCTGCGCAAACTAATTCTAGGTTACACTAGTTGCGAGCAGTTGTACATATAACACGAATGAAGTATAGTTGCTAATTGTTTTGTAGAATGATTTTTTAAATTATAGACTACTTGTCGAGTTAGAGGCCATGGCCAATTCTGAGGCTAGCAAGGGTTGCAGACATTTATACTGAGTCACATGCGAATCTTTCCCCGGATTCAGAAGGCGCGATACCTTACTTGTGGTGCGTGAGGTGGTGTGGCGGTAGGTGATCATACCGCGAGAGGGCGATATGCAAATGCAAACCCTCCCCCTTTTCAACCGTTGTGTTCACCAGTCTCTTATGTTCAATTCCGAGGAGGAGGGACTTTGGTATGAAACCCGAACCCGATTCGCACCCCGATCTCCCGGGTGACCGTAACCGGACGCTCTACAAACTTCGCAGACCACTCGAGTGCAGCACGTAAAATTACCCACATAGACATCCAACACAAACTAAGTACATTTCGCTGTTAACAGTTTCTGTAAATCAGATCATATTAATGATACGTAGTTTACCTGAATGTAGACTCATACTGCCCTATATCCTTTCAATCGTGCTGAGTTTAGTGCTCGTCCGCCTGCCATACCTGACATAGCCGGGAGTGTGCGAACAAGCAGACAAGTGAATGAATAACAGTACAAATGAATGGATTCTTTGGAAATTAAAATCATTCATTTTGTGAAAACTAGTAGTGGAAGAAGTGTTACCGAATATTTAGACTTCATTAGTGCTGGTGAGGTCACGCGATGATCTTAGAGTAAAGTATTGATGGTTGAATCCGCTTTACGGGTTCGTTTCACGCTCGATAATCGTAGGCAATGAACAGAATTGAATATTTTCGACGGTGGAAGACCAAATCCTTTGAACAGGGGCGTTGACGTCGGACACTAAGATTTCATAAACGGAAGAATGTACAATTCTTCAGTCGCCAAGTCGTTAGAGATGCAAATAATAATATCAATTAATAACAAATTCCACACCTGCACGGTACGTTCCAACTTTGGACAGCTTCTGACACCTGTCTGAAGGTTGAAATGGAAAATCAAAGAGTACTCACCAAGATCTTTCTCTGAATTTACCGAATGCATATCTGACCATTCAAACTAAAGGAAGCACTGAGCGTCTAGGATAACCGGCATGTAAAATTTTGCATCTATCAGTGGTAACAAAAAGTTGCCAATCGAAGACTATTTGGAGATCTGGTCGAAATCGCTTCGAAACAATGCAACATCATCATTTACTTTCCATAAAGTGTTGTGTCGAATGTGGATTGTACAGGAATCGTGGAGATCATTTGTATATATAAACCAGAAAAGGAAGGAAGAAGACCCGATTATAGGAAACAACCATTATTCAACACAATATTTGAATCTATTAATAACTGTCCCAACAGGCACACTGGAATTCACTATCAGAAAAAACAATTGTTTTGTTTTACATGATGTCACCCATTGCGGAAGCACTATTAATTATCAACCCCTGTCACCACGCCGGGCGGGTGCGGTGATATATATTATATATATATATTATATATATATATATATATATATTATATATATATATATATAATATATATATATATATTATATATATATATATCAAATGTTCCGTTCCGTTTGACAACCTCCGCTATTCGAACTTCGCATTAATAAGCTCTAGTTCACTCCGTGATGTTATACTTTCCTAGATAGTGTTTCTGCCAGACGATTCCTCGATTTTTTAGATTTTCCTGAATTAATAATGTTTTGTCTCTGTGATTCGTAATAGATCGTCTGACTTTCCACGCATTCTGAAACAGGGTAACACTCACTGAAGATCATCCAGAATCATGCACTATGATATACCATTTTTTATTGTGAAGCACCCCATACAAAGGGTAATGCGTTGGCAGGCTTATGTGTGGATAGAAATTCGCATGATAGAGAGGTAAACAAAACTGAATGTGTTTCACGATGGTATACACGATAGGGCGCCTTCACTTTGAGTTTGCGGTCTCTGGCGTGACTTTGAACAGGGCACACAATACGCGTTCTAATGTCCTCTCGAGTTAATATAATAGCCCATGAATACAAATGCCTGACAGTTCCAGAGGATTCAAGCCAGGCGACGAGTATTAGCCACGAATATCAGCAAAATTAAAGCCAGACCTCCCAGGTTCCTAGGCACCGAGAGGCCTCTCGTATTACCCGAGTTGTCTTGGAGCAACCTAGGCCTATACTAGGCCTGGAGGTTTCCGTGTCACTAAGAAAGCTCACTGTTTCCTCAGAATATCCGAGCTCTTATTTAGTCAAGGGCAATACTTTACACAAACGGTATTTTTATTTCTCGAGAGGATCAGTTGGCAATTGAACCCGTTGTGCTGCCTTCCTCTTTGATTTGCGAGGGGGTTGATACTCTGGGGGATGGTGATAAATCCATGGTTGTCACTGAAAATTTAACAGAGGTGTTAAAGATGGCGGTAAACTGGATACGCAATATGAGGCTTTTCTCCCAACTTGTTCAATGCAGTTTATCACAATGTCCACAGCACAATTCTTATTGAGATTCGTGACTCTATACTCTAAGGATAACGGAAACTGGGTGTCCTGACTCTCACGTTTATGATATTTCGATGGGAATTATTCATATAAAATAAAGGAAAAAATGGTCCATAGTCGAAAGCGCATGGGCAAGATGACATGACAGACCAACAACAACTGCAATAGTCTGCTAGCTTCAAAATCGAAGCATGCTTCCTGTGTGTAATTCAGGAACATGGTCATACAGTGAGGCTTTAAAAAAAAAAAAAAGTAAGGAACATTGATTATTATTATATCATTCGGAGAGAGGGAATGACAGCTTTGCGTTGGGAATGAACCATCTTTTGAGTCATGCTTTCGCATTCGCTGCCGCTAGACAACCATAGCACGTCCCCAAGCGCCAAAACATGGTGAACGTTTTATCCGGACAGCATTATGATTTACCGGTACGCATTTGCATTATACCCACATCCACATTTGCAAATGTTAGAAATCTTCATTTCCGCCGTGTCCTTGGCCAAAACATTAAGCACTGCCGAACACAAGGGTGTACTTATATGAACGGACACACTCGAAGACAAAAATGGTATTAAAGTTACAAGAGGAAAGCTTGCCCTGGCAGCGCACACACGTTTCTTGAACGGCCCATCGTTAGAAAAGATCTCAGTAGGAATGGCTATACTGATCGTCCTCGTTCATACACGCAAGTGTTGAAAACCATAGTCCTTACATATTCAAACATTAATGCATACGATATTTATTAACCCTCCATTCTACACCATTCCTGTTTTGTACGAGGAATGTTAGGCTAACCATTCCCTGATTACACTCGTGATAATCAATGAGAAATCATGCAAAGTGGGGCGTGAAATTTGTCTTCAATGGCGCGTTACGATAGCATCGATACCGCGAGCTTCTGTGTCTGCTTACATTTATATATGACTAATCAATTCACATTCAAATAACACGAGAGAGTCACACCAGGTTCTGGTTTATTCTACGTGTGGGTACCTAAACATAGAAGAAAGATTTGCATTATTGGTATGTAGAAATCGAAATAAACTGAACGACACATTTTTACAAGTAAAACCATTACTGTTTCTCTGTCACGGTGCACATGGACAATAAGTAAAAAACAGCCTCAATATTGTGGATCCTACTGAGCGCCATCGTTTCACAACCACTGTATATCTATATTTTCTGGAAATTGCTGGTAGAAGCGATACGTCTATAATTTGACTCAATTCGAGATCAATCGATTCGAAAACCGGAGCAATTTTGCAGTCTTCACTTCTCTAGGAAAAAAGCCCTTCTCGAATGGGAAAACTTATAACATAATTTAAAGGGTCATCTATGGAATTACCTATGCATTTTTCAATTTTTCAGTATTTGTGGGGAACAAGATAGAAGA
Organism: Sclerodactyla briareus; assembly: GCA_026419785.1. Taxonomy (NCBI): domain Eukaryota; kingdom Metazoa; phylum Echinodermata; class Holothuroidea; order Dendrochirotida; family Sclerodactylidae; genus Sclerodactyla; species Sclerodactyla briareus. The sequence goes on from JAODTK010005623.1 coordinate 18,987, forward strand.
ACCAGACATGTTTACATTCCGCTATCTCCGAGGGACAACGATTACTTGTTGATAGTTTATCTGCTAACGACTTGGTGACTGAAGAGTTGAAGTTGAAATTCTTCCGTTTATGAAACTCTCTTATTACAATCTGTCTTTCATATGTGGGAAGATGAATTTTAATTTGGTCACTTTTAGTTTTAGTATAATATTATTGTTATGTTTAAGGATTGCAGTAATTCCCCTTTTTCCGCTTGTTATAGTGGTTAACGAATTTCTATATTTTGTATACTTTAGCTCACGAGTTTTGTATTCTTTCGAAAGGCGCTATGCAAAGTCACTGAATATGATTATTATTATTATATTATTATTATTATTATTGAGTTGGTGAGGGGGATTTCACATGTTTAAAATACAAATTGGATTTTGGTTTTATTGAATTATGAATCGCAGTCGTTAGCCATGGGGGGATCCTCTTAATTGATTTTACTTTTCACATTAGCATAGGGATGCATCAAAACTTTTGAATAAGGAAAGTGGAAATATTGTTAAATGCTCTCTCCGAAAAAAAAAAGGTCCAGAACAATGTGTAGATTAACATACTGAAAGTTCCGAAAATTATCAGTTGTGGAGACTGAAATTCTAGATGGCGCCCAAAATACAGCCATTTGTTTCGCATGGTGCTAGGGCAACCCCCCCCGGACAATATCCCCCCGGTCAATAACCCCTTTCACAACCCCCTCCCCTCCAGAGGACAGCAGCCCCCTGGACATATACCCTCGGAAAAGTACCCTCCAGACAATTACTCCCGGGCAACTACCCTCCGGACAATTACCTCCCGGACAATTACCCCCAGGACAAATACCCCCGAGAACAACTTCCACCAGACAATTACCCCCGGACAATTAACCCCGAGGACAAATACCCACCCCCAGGGACATCTACTAACCGGACAATTACCCCCAGGACAAATACCCCGAGGTCATGGATAACTAACACCGGGCCAATAGTCCCCGGAAGATCACCCCCGGCACGAATGCTACCACATCAAGTAAATAACTTCCAGATAGCTCCGACCTTAATCTCTCTAAGTCCTGCCTGAGGCAAGGCAATGAACAGTTTTTGGAACTAAATTTACATTGTCCGCAGACGGACTCCGTTATATTACTTTCCTCCTGAGATTCAGGGGCGTAAATATGGGGAGTGTGGGGGTGTGACACCCCCTGAGATCTTGAAAAGTCGGTCTCTGAGCGGCCAAAGCCGATTTTTAAGGAACCCGGAATAGACCCCCGAAGATGGATTCTGTGAACGTAGAATGCCATAAAAACTGTAACAAATGGACCGTTGTACGGAAGCCACCTACGGAAAGATTGACTACCTACCCCTAAAAAAATTGTGTATTCACGCCCCTGCTGGAGTGGCTACATTCGACGCCGCGGGTCACCCTGAATAAGCCGGCTCCGTGCCGCGCGACTGTGATGATTAATGTTGTATGTGTGTCCGTAACAGCAGGTGACCAACGAATCAATTTTCTACATTTCTTCTCTCTTGCCCCATATCCGCTAATAATCACGACAATTTCGTTACTAACAGTGGATGAATTCGACTCTGAGATTTGCTGTTTTTACAACTTAGGCTTGTCTGTACCTCTACTAGTCAAAACAATTGAGCTCGCTTTTATGTTAAAGAAAGCAAGGAAGGGCGGCAACTAACGGCAGCCCCCCCCCCCCCACCTCGCCTCCAAGATTTTGACGGTTTGAATTCGCGCCCACCATTTAGGAAATTGCGCCCCATAAATAACTTGCCTCTCTACTCCGAAAGTTAGAATTATACGTTGTGTAAAAGTGTGAATCGGAATTGGTGGATTTTGACATTCAACATTCTGTGTTCTGAGAAAATCTCGCCCTACACGCGGAAGGGGAATCTGGTTCTGGTCTGTGCGGGTGTCTTCATCCATCACGAGCCAACCTGAAGGCAAAAGATGGAACTGACTAACATTTTCAGTGTATTATCGGTGTAGAATCCATGACGCACATACTCCAACTTGGTACAGAAGCAGTGCACTGATTGCCGTTGGCTTTGGTTTTGGCGTACTATATCACCCTCCTTCCGACAAACAAGCATGCACGCGTATTAATTGCATCTGCCTCCAGTAGATAATAAACCAAAGAGGCCAGAGGGTTTAGAGATTTCTCGTGCCGGAATTACCTTTGACCAGACAAATAAAAAATAGCAGCAAATTCGACCCCGATTAAGCGAAGTATCAATTCTTGACTTTCGGACTTTCGGATTTTTGTTGACTCACATGACCCCAAATTACCTGCGTTCGTTTACTTATCATCAGGACAGGTCGGTATATAGACCAGATATAGGCTTCATCTGCAGACTCTCTCGAGTTAGCAAATTCAAATTGCCAACCAAATCAAATTTTCACAAAGTTCTCATATTCCTCAAGAGATTATCTCAATTTCCCAAATCAATAGTGTCCTCACCCAGACCAAGTTGTCAATTCTACAGTTAAATGATGAAGAATATGGTATCAGAGTATTATCACTCTTTTGCCTCGACTTCGTCCAATGTACCGCAGGAAAAAAAAAAACGAGCGATGAAGTTCTAACAAAACAATACAGCCGATAGTATCAAGAAGAAAAGGGCTAACGATTTTTGTTTCTTCTCATTGTTTTCTAGTGATGGGAAATTATTACCAACCTAATCGGTATTTTTGCGCAATTTCGCGGCAAGAAAGTGCAATATTCGTAGAAATAAACGTCCAATTGTTCTTCGCTGTGGTAACTGATGGCGTCATGAGCAGGCCGCGTACAGTCATTTATATTTCAGTTGTATTTATGAAACACAGACAGGACCGAGCAGGTCACTTGGACTGTGGCTGTACTGATAATTCGTATGTGGCTCAGTTCAGAACTCGGAGTGAAATTGCAGTAACGGGTTCGTCAGGAATTGTTTGAAAAGTACCTGGTGGGTTAATGTTTCGGCACCCAAAGAGCTTTACAGCTGATGAATCGCAGACTTTTCTGCCAAGCTGCTTGCATGTGTAAATAACAATATAAAGCCAGATTCTAGCGAACGGATTTGAGTATTTTGTTGATGGTATTTTCCCGCCATGCTTCTGAAAGATCCCATGCATGGCCGCATGTGCTCCATTCGCGATAGTTTCCCTCCAATGGAGGTGCCTAACCTTTCTTCTGTTGAGGCTCCTTGTTTGTCCTTGATTCCATTCCGCGCAACAAAAATTACGTTGTTTCATCATTTGAAGTCGTATTTGTTTTTCCTGCCATGGACTTTGTGAGACATTAGTCCATCTCTTCTTCAGCTACAAACCGTTTGTGTATGTATTTGTGGTTTGTATGTAAATAGAAGCGTATTGAATCTTTCGGCATATCCACATTCTTTTAAATCATTGCACGGATATAACTGTTCTCAGTCAGCAAATTACTTAAATACGGAATAACAGTTCGCACGCACGAAATGAAAGAAAAACCCTCATAATGGCCATTAAAATCTGAATAGTATTGGTCAATAGTGTTGCAACTATGACGCCGAGCCAAAAAACAGAAAGACTAGTGGCTCCCTGATTTCACTCATATAAAGGAATATTATAAAAAATCATAAAAATGGAATTGACAAGCTCAATGAGCAAACTATGACACCTCCTCCCACACATTTACCATTTTTTTGACAGCCGACCTCTGACCTAACCCTAAAAACGGGGATAATCACTCACTATGGGGAACCACAACATAACATGCCATGAGCTAGTTCTTTAAGGTGAGTTCGAGTTTACCGTGTTAAAGCCAATGTTATGTCAGCCATGTGCCCAAAATATTGATTTTTCAAGATTTTTCACTTTTTATTTAAAAAAAAAATACATGATCTACACGAAAAAAACAACAGGTTTGACCCCTAAGAAAACGAGAACACCAAATTTCAACTGATCAGACCAAGCAATCTGGATGTATCGGGGTTTCAAGGACTTCCAGATAGTGACTTCTGTTTGGACATCAGACTGACCAACGACAATAGCGACATAATGGGTACATACTACTTATGAGCTTTGATGCATCTAAACCTGGTCAGTGCTAGTGTGCAAGCAAATATAGGCTCGAAATCTTTAACGAATTTTTCTCCCGTAAGAGACCCCGACTACACTTAAAAAAACAAAAAAAACAGGAGGTTTCTAGCACTTCCAGAAGGAAGCTACACACACAATCAGGCTGGTTTTGCTCCAAACAGAGTGTGAATATTCACTGATTATGGGGAGTACGCATACCAAGGGAGAGCTCTATTCATCAGATACAGGTTCGAGGTTTGAGGAAATGAAAAAAAAAAAGAGCACAACAAGCATTACGCAAGCAAACACAGAATAGATGGTGTAAACGACTCAAAAATAAAGTCAATAACTGTAATAATAAAACTTTCAACTAAAGTCGCAGGCCATTTCCGAAAGGAAGTAAGGTGAGCGCTAGCAGGGTTTCAACAAATTTAGGTTGAAAAAAGCAATGTTTTGTTACTGATATACCACCACCTCAACACGCAACAAACTATAGAGTAGCACCGCGCACGATCAGTCCAGTATTGTTCCCGACCCAGACAATTCAGCCACTTCCTCGCTGATCCGGCTCCCACATACGGTGTTGTTTTGCCCCCACGGGCAATCAATACAGAATGTTGGCACCTCCTCTGGCTGTAGAAGCCGAATCACATGGCGGTGCAAGCCATCCCTTTGGTAGGGCCAGGCTCACACGGCACTGGCGAGAGAGGATTGAGTAATTGTTATATTATATTCATGTTCAAAAAAAGCGGTACGGGAGCAGTTTCTCAATTCAAATGCAGTTCATTGCAAAACGAATTCTTGAAACGAATAGGCACTCAATCGAAATCCGATTAGATATTTGACATACTGGTTGCCGGTAGTCCTTCCGGACAGAAAGATCGTTCACCCAACTAATCCTATGGTTATGTGGCGACATGTGATATGTATTCGGTTGCATTTGACCCAGCACATTCTAAAAAGTTGTAATGAAGCGTCAATGCTTGAATATTACAATGAATTTCGTATTGAATGCGTACACATGGTCTTATACAACCATCCAACCACGAACGGCCGTTTTGAACCTCGAGCATGAAATGATTCGCAGGGGCTGGAACCTAGACTTGTATGTTCATGCCTCCCCTATGGATAGGACTTTTGTAAATGTTCCGTTCAGTTCTGTTAATAATCGTTCTGTTGATAGTAACGCCATAGCTATTGGTTTCCGCAGTGCGCACTTTTCTTGAAGCTATAGCAATTCTGAACCCGTAGGCTGTTAGCAGCCTAACGACGAAAATCATAAAAACTGCTTTCGTTCTGCAGGATGTTTCGTTGTGAGAGCAAAAGTGTACTTCTATTGTATAAATTGTTCGTCCTTATTGATATGGGTCTAAATAACTTCTTTCTTCAAGTTTTGTGTCAAATCCAAGCCATACTGGTTCACCAAACTGGTTTTCCCTTTTTCAAATATGTCACCCATTTAATTCAAACTTGATGTTTGCGTTCGGTTAGGATCGTGTTGGCAGGAAAAGTCAAAACAGCCACAGACAAAATAAAACATTACACCAAACACAAAGAACCACACGGATTGCATAACCGTATAGTCCCATTTTGCCTTGGGCAGGGATCAACCAATTACACAATATGTGAACGCCGATGTTAGCAATTATGCTAAATAACATCGACAAGTGTTTCTGGTGTATTCAGTCGCCTCATATAACAGTCCACATGAGTCCATGGTCGGTGCTATACCGATGTCACTTCCGTAGTCCGGAAAACGATAGCAAGTGGTCTCAGTGGACAATTGCAACAAAACTCACAGGTTCGATGCCATTCAGTCACCAGACCGTTTTTCTCTGGGTGGCTGTAACTGTCTTGGCCTTCACTCCACGGATCCGTTGTGCGGTGATTCGTGTATGGGTCTGGGGTTTGTTTCGGGTCATTTGCAATAAGTTCGTCAGTCGGCTGTGAGCAGCAATGTTGGATATGAATGCATCCGCTCCTCTAGGTTCCGAGAAATTGGTCGGGACCTGGAGTTGATTGATTGGAAAGGACTAAAATTGACCGTCATGGAGCAGTTTCTGCTAGATATCTTTCGAACACTATCGAGAAGACTCGTTTATCGTCGATGCTCATCCACGATCAGGGTTCTCAGATGAGCCTTACTTGACTTCAAATCAAATCAAAATGTCCCTTACCGCAGAGGGTGGTATTGAATACACCTATGGATCCAGCTTCGCAGACAGTGGAACCTTCGTCCTCTACATAGGTAGGTTCGTAAATCTGACCTCCCACCGACACACGGAGTGCGCCCTCGTCGGCCTTGGCGATGACTTCGTCAGACACGTTTGAAAGATGTTCCATGGCCAATACCGCACTTGGTTCGTCCTCGACTGCACGACAAATATGAACCACCAACAAAAGTGACAATTAGGAATGATTAATTGATTAATTGATCAAGCAAGGGAGCAACTCTGCATACTGGACTGAACTCATTCTGTACTTACAAAAAACATTATCTTCATAAACGCAATCCAATGGTTATTGATTGGGTTTGTCGTGAATATGTTCGTTACAAGAGGTCAAGTGGGAGGGAATTTTTTATCCCCCCCCCCTCACCTCTGGGTACGCCACTGGGGATGGATGATAGTCCTGGCATGTACCACGTGCCATCTGAAGACGACAGAGCGATGTTACATATCCTTACATCAAACTGACGTGGTGTGATGAACTTATAGTGTTGAGAAGGTTTTTGACTTGTTTTTACCTCGGGTGACCTCCAGCTCGGATTAAAACACTGGAGAAATGTGTACTTTATCTGACTGATTCACATACATTAGGAACCATCAAACCCGTGTGTTCGACAGTTCGTTTATGGGCGGCAAGACGGCAAAGGCTTAAAACCGATGACGAGGCCCGCTTGAGAAAGGATTGAAATGCTATGAAAGAGTAGTGAGAGGACCAGCTTGTTGATACTAGACTTGAAAAGCTGAAGATTTAGGTAAAGGGGGAAAGCAGACAGATGGCAAAGCATTCCAAAGGCGAGAGGTTATGACAACGAATGAGGAAGAATGAGAAACAGTAGCGGGCGCGGAATGTAAAAGGGATATCGTTGCTGATGCTTGTCAGCCGAGTTACCCCAGAAGATGGGAGAGTTGTGGAAATCAGGAATGACTCAGTGGGTATGGCTCATGACATAAATCCGGAATTGTATGTTTCCAGGAATTATTTTTACGATTATTAAGATATTCTCTCGATTCAGTTTTGACTGCTGCGCTACCACTAGTTCAGTCATTTGGTTGTCCTGGGAGCTGACAGAACAGTTATCATATTCGTGACATGTTTGTTGCCACCCAACAATTGCGGCGTGGAACACTGGTGAAATATACTCCTCGTTGAAGATTTGAGAACGACAAATAAAGAAGGATTCAGACCATATGAAAAAGGAAACACGATAAAAGCTAGAACAGGGAGCGGAATCATAGCACCTCCACTCTTCAGACCAAAAAAAATGCAGCACTGGGTTCTTTGCCGGAGGAAATCGAACAAATAACGGACGGCCCTCGTTCGGCTTCTGGATTTTGGGGGGATTTCTTCTACTGAAAAGGCACCCTCTCAGTTCGTATCGGTCCACACTGAACGGGGACGTACAGCCACATACGTCATGGGGTCTTGGGAGATAACGCTAATCCTCGTAGTTTGTAACGAGGAGCGCTGAAACTAATACAGGAAGGACAAGCAGGATCCTCACAGCGAGCACTGCAAAACATCGGGTGTTCGTCCGCGAGGAATGCCGGGACTGCTGCCCATTCCAGCACAGCGCGCCTGAAAGAGAAGAATACCACGACGGTCGGGGTCCGAAAGTGGGTAGGGGGAGCTTTGTAGTGCCGACGTCATGAAGCCCTGTCTAATAGTCTTAAACATTCTCTCGCTCTATGAGCGTGCCCATGGGAAACTTCGGAGTGTAGTAGGGTCGAAGTAAGGTTTGATAAGTGATCTAAAGTTGATTCTAGCGTTTGCTAATTCACCTTCTCCCTTGAGTAAAATGGGCACCGCATGGAGCTAAAGAGGAAGTTGTTTTAATGAGAATACTCTCACCCAGTCATGAACCTATGGCAGTGAAAATGGGGTTTGAATAACGCCATGATGGAGATGCTTGTAGTTGCACAGAGAAAGATGGAGCGAATTCATGCTTGGCATTACACTTCAAGATCAGAACAGAAATAACTGGATTCGATTACAGACAGGAGTCACTGATCTCATTGACTGCATTAGAAGTGCCACATAGATGGCAGGCTACATTCAGACTGCAACATACGGAGGCCATCAGAGTGACCGAGTGGACCCCCAGAGATTGGACCAGGACGTCCAAACCATTAAAGAATTCAGGCGTTCAAAACAAGATGGAGAGACGAAATGACGAAAATGTTGGTCCAACCTGGAACAAGATGGCAAAGGCAAAGATTTGTGGTGAATTTCCAAGAGAGGGGTTCATCCATCTTGAGTATATAGCCCTGATATGGATAGGGCTCTGTCACTGCAATTGGGCAGAGTGTAATTGACGACGGCCAGAGCGAAAAGAGTTTTTCGGTCACTCTGGTTCCACTTCATTGGCCCTGAGTATTGGGTTTTGTTAGAGGACCAAAAATTCTGAATAGGATTGCTGGATGATGAGGGCCAGTGGCCCGAGTGCGACTGTCAAGGCTTTTCTTCAATAGGCGCGTATAATCCTTCCATGTTCTGTTGGCCAGTTACTGCTGATTCGGTCCCAGCGGTCGCAAGGGCGTCCCATAACTCAGTTGTTGGGAGAAACATGGTCGTTCACACGGAGAGGTGAACAGTATCATAAATAAGGTTAAATTAATCACCTTCTGTTTACACCGGAATGACGACGATCTCATCTCCATAGGAACATTAGCAGAATTCGCACGTTAACATAATCCCGAAAATGGTTAGCAGGTTTATTTTCTCATCGTTTTTCAATGACTATGTAGATTAGACATCTGCACGGTTATGAGGACAAAATATTCGAGTTACGCCAGATTTTCGATAAGTCACTTTGTTTCATACTGGTGTGATATTGAGCGAGAGGGGGGGGGGGGGAAGGGTGGTTGGTCATAGAGAAATGAGAAATTAGGGAATGCGTGCTGTGTGTTAAATCCTAGAATGGAAATCGGACCATGGGGCCTATTGGAAAACACGTACTGTCAGAATGTCTGTGGGTTATCCGTCCGTCCACCATTTATCGTCTGAACGAAGACCATGGAAACAGTGACGTTAATAGCCGTGTCTTCAGATTATACGACGACGTCCGCCTAGAGGTAGATTCCCCGCACACCTACCACCGACAGTGACTGAAGTTAAGCTACAGGCTCCTTTGCACGTCCTCCTGTCCACGGCTGCAGCGCATATACCGATTAACTCATCGTCGCGGGCCTCTGTTCGCTCAGAGAACTCCATGATGTCGTGTAAGGTGTGAGCCACTTTTTTCGTCTCGACATCCTTAGGCTTCTTTTGTTGTCTAAGAGAATGAAGGGAATCTCAAGGATCATCATAATGTCCACAACATATCGAACACTTAACTGGTCAATAACAACGATTTTCAACGTCCGATTGTCCTCCCCGGTGTTAGGCTGGCAGGAATATGTTCTTGCATTGGTCGTGAATGTCATACCTTCTTAAATAATAATTAGAAACGAGCTATCATCTTGGAAAGATGACACATCCCTTGATTTGACCAAAATGGCATCATTTGGGGACGAGTATGTGAACTGAATTGATACGCTAATGATTTGTTCATTGAACCCCGAACAAAACAAAAACCAAAAAAACCGAAAATAAAACCCTGCAGTAACGCGCACACCTGCATCACTGAAGGACCAAAGCTAGAAATTGGTAACTGGGACAAAATCTATGAACCAAACAACAGAATCATATAATTCTGATAATCTGATAATTCCTTGACTGATCTTCAGCCTTCTGGAAGCACGCAGAAATTGGTTCAAACCTTCAAACCTTCATCATATACCACAACTTAGTGTTCCTGTACTCCGTATAAGAAAACTACTACAAACTCAACTGGCCGTCGGGGGAAAAAATATTCTGGACTTATCGTGTTAACAGATAGTATTGAATGTCGTTTGTGGGTTCATATATTACGCTAGTGGTTGTAAATTTTAAATCCTTGAAACCAACCGTGAGCAGACCATGGTGAATTTTATATGAAAAATATATTCCCAAGTAACTGTTTAAAACAAGGCGAAGAACAGATGTGGCATAGTACTTTTTATTATTGGTCGTTACGCAAAAATAAAAGTATCACGCAAAAACATGTACCCACAGTAACAGTCCAATGCAATTTGGCCCCGATCGTCTCCCAGTAAAAAATACCATAATCAAACTGAAGAACATGAGCGCTATAGGAGCGTCTCAGAGAGTTACACGCGTGAAACGACTGGGGGACTTGCAAAATCCGGAGCAGCTACCAATGCTATCGAGAGTGCAGGGACATTTGTTTTCTAAAGCGTTTTTTGCATTACGTCACGACGAAAACCGCCTCAGTGTGATTCAGTTATCATGTGGTATATCGTCACTACAATATGTGAATGCCAAATAGTTCCGATATATCACCGAACGATAGTTTGCTGTACATCCTGAAACGGAGCGTTATGTTATTCGCGACGTGTTGCGATACGATATTGCCTGTTCAAGTGTGAATTACATCCAGAAACGGGAATGGATTAGGGTTTTCAAGTTTGGGACATACGCTGCTCTCATTTATGTAAGTTCCAAAACATACTTGTCCATTTTTAAACCCAGTTGAATATAGCATATTGATAGAAAAAGGAGCACAATTATCAAACTATAAGAAAATGAGAACCCCAATCAGCCATATGAGGACAAAATGTTCAAAAGATTACACATGAAAGGAAACGTTTTTTAGATATTTACATTACTTAAACTGGTGTGAAACGCCCTAGTAAAATCAAATGCGAGGTTCTAAAATTTCCTCCAAAATTGAAATGTATATTGCAGCACGATAGATAAAGGGTTATTATTGAAGTTGGATTCTATATTTTGGCCAGGTTTGAGGATTTACATTCCTGGTAGCTTTCACACACAGACTATTAAGGTGGTCATGTGGGTGGGATCTTATATCTTGATATTGTTCGTATCCTCACAAATTCATTCTGTGCAGCTGTGTTTACCGGATCCTCCAGTGAGGGTGGCTTACGTTTCAATATCGTGAAGTATATGGGAGGAATTTCATAAAGTCTATCATCAGTTTATATTGTCAACTTAGGTGTTAGTTTAAAATTTCAGAGGCAAACAGGCCCCGTCCGTATTTCGATGTTTGTTGGTTGGATGATATGTCATTTTGCAAATACATGAATAGCTAGGAAAATCAGTTTATCGAGTTAATAAAAATGGCATCGAGTGACTTTAACAGCAACAAATTTACTCACTACTCGTGCAGGCTGTGTTCGCAATTTAGGATTTTAATTAGATTCATGGCTCCAGACATATTCGGTCGACGGACCGCAAAAGGTATTCCTCAGAGGGTTTTGCTAACTCGAAACCCTCGTAGCAGTATATTTTTTGAAAACCTTGTCACTATCCTGGGTAGTGCAGGAAGCCGCCCCATTTTTTGGTTATGTTCGATTGAAAAGCTTACAATCTGTAACAGAAGGTCAAAAGGCTAATTTTCGCGGTCCCGTAACGACTACAAATTATATCAGCCGCAAAATAAAAGAGATTCGGTGCAAATTTCAGTGTGATGTTGTAAGCATTGGTTTACAAAGTTAGAAAGTTTTGGATATTTACCCTAATACAATATTAATACAACAGCATAGTTCCTGTACTGCGCCTTAGCTAATTGTATCATCATGAGTATAGAACAATATTTCAACTTGTTTAGACTAAGATTAGTAATAGTTATATTCTCCATTCTTTGTGACACCGAATAACCTTTGACGCGACCCCAAGGCAATCAATTTATTAGGACAACACTATACGGTAGTATGAACCTCACCGGCAGACCTGACTGAGGTTTTACGCGCTTACAAATAGAGTGTCACCACACACACACACAACACGCACACTCACACGCACGCACATGCACGCGCGCGCGCACATATAGTCAAGTACACACATATACGAACAGGAACACACGCCCAAAAATATACGTCACGGACACACACATGCAGACTGGAGACCCTTAGCATAGTCTCAGTTGTTGCTCGCGTTGTCAGGTTCAGTGAATGAAAAATAAATAAATAATTGGTTTCTGGAGCTGGAACAGCATTGCCTGTACCGAGAGGAAGTAATGATTTTTAGTACGAGACGTAGGCCCAGTGTATGTTCAAGGTAAGCACCTGGCGCTCACGACATTTCGAGCAGAGAGGACGGACGGAGGTCAGGGAATTAGAATATGCCTTCCCTCCATTAACTACTATACTCTAAAGAAGCAGACCTTTGAGGAGAAGGAATGAACTGACCCTTACAATTCTCTCAAGGAACCAACCAATAGTGGGAGGCTGAATAAAATGAATGATAAACCCGATTCTCACTCGAGTTTACGCTCATTGGCTTTCCGGAGAGATTCCTTGCTCTATTATTCTTGGCCACTCAAAGGAAGAGTACTTTCCATCCAGCACTCCGCTTACTGTCAATGTAGCAGCGAGTACGGGCCTACCGGGTTGTTCTATAAAGGATAGATCCTGATATAGTGTGCAGTACGGTATAGTGTGCAGTATGGACTGTGTAAAAATCGCAGTTTTGCGAGGAGACTGAGACTCGTTTTAGAAGAGGAGCCAGCGCAGTTATGGTGAGGATAGAAGGACATAAATATCGAGCAACTCGTTGAATAAGGACGCTAAAGCACTTCATGAGGAAGAACTCATCAGAATCAATTTGTCGTGGTGCGGCACCAATGCCAAATTGGTACGCGCCGTTTTCTTGCCTTCTCGGGGTTCCTTCCATTACATTTTATATTTCGCTGCTACGAGAATTTCCTCTCTTTCTGGGAATCAATTGAGCTCCATTTAGGCCGTTCAATGTTGGATCGCATGAAACCGCCATGATAATGTCTTGCCGCATCAAACATCGGCATCATGGGTCCTATCAATAAAGCAGTACAGTTGGAACTCAGTCACCAGTGCGGGACCAATGCAAAATGGTAGACTGGCGTTTATCATAAGCAGTATATGGGTTTCACCTAAAAACGCCGTCCCGAACCTACGAGGGAGGGGGGGGGAGGGGGAGAGGGGAGGGGGGAGGGGGTTTCGGCCTTCCAAAATGTGCCTGATGAAATTGCAAGGAATGATTACTGCTCCATATTAGATAATGAATGTAGCCCATTCCTGTCGAGGTAGGCTTCCTCTGGTGATCTAAGGGCCCTACTTTATTTAAAGACGTTCCGTGTATAACGTTGCTAGCCGATGGTAGCACTCCGCTCAGAATATCACATCACCACAATCTAAAAACACTTAACACTAGTTATTTCTTTATTGTCAAAAGTAGTCAACTATGCACCGAACCGGCCGAAAAATGATCACCGTAATAGTCAGATTTGACGAGTAGTAGTCAAATATTTAACTATATTCTTGGGTCGGTCGGGCATAGTTGACTACTTTGTTTAGTAGTGCAACGGTAGAGGACTTTGGTGATCTAAGAGGGCACCCCTTATTTTTATTGTTTATTGTCAGGACGCTAATCTAAATATTTTCTAATAAATATTCCCATGCTGCTCTCACACTCCGTCGATTTTTGTTATCACTCGGGATTTTGAAGCATTTTTCTCCTAATTTTTCACCCTTGCTACGTCCCGCCAGCACTGTAACAGATGGGCACTTAAATACGTACGTAACACATATCACTGTATATTTAGCTTCACTCGGGTTCGGATTATACAACACTACTCTAGATAGTATACTATCCCATGTAAATGATAGTGCATGGTGAATTCGTCTTGGTAAACACACGGGATATGGCGCGTGCATTACTAAAAGGCAATATATGGGTAGTACACTTGATGTCTGGGATCCCGGTGCACCATCTGAGCCACCGTTATCCGGGAAGAGGTCGTTGTTCTCTTGTTCTTCTGCTCCCCTGAGCCCCGCATTGACCTACGGCATGCAAGGACCCATCTGACCACTCGCTCATAATCCTTGGACTGAAATTGAAGCAGGGGATTCGCAGGGATCAAGTTTCTTCCATTTTATGTTCGTGTCCATTTTTCATTTAATGCTGGAGATATTATCCTGTTTTTTTAGTGATGTGGAGAGCAGAGCGTGGTCACTCTTCAGCAGGGCTTTATCACATCTCACTTTCAAACAATGTATTTTCGTTATCAGCGCCCACTGGTGTGTGTGGTGCCAGAACTGGATTTCTTTCTCCCGGCCATCAATTACTAACGCAAGTATTAGGCCTGACTTCTCATGTATATGTAGAATCCTGCCCGGGTAATTAGGAACGTGACCCAGACCACGTTTCGGGTATGTTCATTAGGACATTCCCCATACATGTTCTACCACTAGACGGGTGCAGAAGAAGTTTGCAAGGGATGATGAAAGCATGGTTGATGTTTCAGGAGATGAATAGGGCAGGAACATATTTTCGAAGTTCGTTCATATGAAAATAAACGATTCATAGTTTATTCAAAATTCATTCACTATTCCACAATCCTTCCGCAATCCTTCGGGATACGTCTTACCATCTCCAGTTTCACATAAGTTCCCCCGTGAAACCCCTCCGGCGCAAGATACACGTAAATGCATTCGATCAAATCGATTTACCAGCTCCCTCCATTCGAAAAGCTGGTTAACACAGTCATCATTTTTAGCACAGAGCCTCCCTGAAATCCCTCTTCACACCGACATCGGGAAATCCATATAGCCGTTGTTCAATACATTGGCCTCCATTGCTGCACGTGAAGCCGACGCAGTCATTCGTAGCTGAGAAACAACCAGAACCGAAACGATAGTAGAAATGTGTTTGATGAAAACGAGGTGGAGATGTTGTTTACAAACTATGAGTATGTGTAAACAATGTTACAAGACATATGAAATAAAAGGAATCTCCACCCAGAAAAGTTCCGAAATAACATATTGAAAATGGAGTTTACGCATATTAAGGAAACGTTCGTCACTTTCGAACACCTCCAGTTTTACGTGAGAGACATTAACTTTATTTGGTTGAAAATAATGACAAAAACATTCCACTGGGATTGCCCTGCACTACCCAGAGACCATAGGGAATATATTACACAAGAAGTCGTTCTGAACTAGAAAACATTTTCTTGACCATAACATACCGGTTGCATCTCGGGACTTGTGTGAAGGCTATTGGTTCAAAATGAACTCTAGTCTACACCTCCATAGTGGAGCGTTATTCGTGCCCTTCTCAGAAAGAAAGCTTCTGACAAAATTCCAATTTTCCAGAGACGAGATTCCGGCACCTATCGAGTTCACAAAATTTGCATTAGAAGATTATGGTACAAGAAGAGTTCCCAAGAAATAAACTCCCATGTTCGTCGGAAATGAAAAAAAAAAATTTATTCATTTTTACCAGGAAGGGAAGAAGAACATGGACATGTTGTGACTCTGTACGAACTCGGCTGATAGTGCGTCTACGGCCTACAGTGCGCGGCGGGAACAGGAGAAGCAGGGGGAACTCAAGCCGCAAGGAACGCTGAGCTTATCCTATCGCATGCATCACGAACAAAAATATGGGTCAAAGTGTTTCCTTTTCATTTTCCTCAAGTCGTCAATAAGTCACGCAGTCGGGTATTGTGAAAAGGGTCTGTGTGATGTTGGGAGGGGAGGGGGTACACGTAGTTCCCGTGGTCTATTGCAAAGGTGTCCATGACTTCCTTCTCGATCGGTTATTATGTCCTCTCCGGACGTCAGACCCAATAACATTTGCTCGCCATCACTTCGGTGTGGATTGAGCCATCGAGACGGCACCACTCGCACATTGGCAAGCTAAATGTTGACGTTATTGGTAAGAGATGCATCTCGCATTGGCGGCACTAGTAATTGGGTTTATACCAAATGCTTACATTTGTGATCGCCGAGATGGTGCTTGCAAGGGCGGTTGTAAAGTGATCATGTGCCAAACCTGGGGCATGCGTTTTTTAGAGCGTGATGCCCCAGATGGGCTCAGTTGTCAAATCTTCGAGCTTGTATGTAATCCAGGAGGTCGCTTTCTAGTCCAGGTAGTACACTGGAGCCAGTATCATCTTGAATTGCTCCTCTCCACCCAGGGATAGAATGGGAGCCTGTGAGGATCGGGTACAAACTGGCGCATATAGATGCAGCCACATACTCTCCGGGGATTGTCGGAGTGGTACCTGGTTTCAATGAGCAGGGGTTTTGTAGTGGAGCGCCTTGAGCTTTTAACTGGATATGTGCGCTAGTTACGCCATAATCGTTAGGATAAACTTATTATTGAGGTCAGCAACATCAACCGGATGTGTTCAAACTATTATAAAAACAAACACGGATAGGTTCTACACAATTTCTGAAAATTGAACATTCAAGAATGTTGTAGGTTGTTATTCAACTTATTATATCTATACCAATGGAATCACCATGGTTGACCCGCCTCAGCGCTATACTCTGCACAGGAATGATTGTAATTTTGTTCCTCTTACTGGCTCGTACGCGAGTTGCGTTCTGGGGAGCTGATTCGCACTGCTTCGGAGGGGGGGGGGGGGTATTCTGATGGGGGGGTAGGTAGGGGGGTATTTCTGATGTATTGTTCCGATATATTCTGTTTAGGGTGGGGTTTTGGTGAGGAATCATGATAGTGTAAGGACCATCATTACTTCGGAAATACCGAGACTCAGAACGATTCCAATTCACCCAACTGTGTGTTTGATACAAGTTCAAGAAATGGCAATTGGGAGTTTTTTTAAAAAAAAGTTACTAGATAAGACTTGCGCAAAGAAAACACATTTTTGAAGAAAGACTGTGATTGATTCCCGGAACGATAACCGCTAAGACGAAGGACGTCTCACCTCACCTTCACATGTAGAAGGGTCAACAATTGTGACATCGCCAATCTCCACCGTCCAAGAACAATCGATCATCCCGGACAACATTCCAGGCACGGTGACATCGCATGAGTATGACTGTTGGCCGATGCGGTCGCTTCAAAGACTGTCTTCAAATATTCAGACGACGTGATACGACCCGATAGGGGGAACTCGTCTGACGACATGGTTATACAAAATGAAAGTAGTAATTAGTCGCTATATTTGCACCATAGGGCTCTTTCCATATCTCTATGTATATTAAATGGAGATTGTTGAATGCTGAAAATGATATGAGTTATACTACACCAGTATTATCTGTCTCTCCGGTAGAAGTACTCCATTGTGATCTATAAATTCGGGACCTCCAGGGCCTGTTCTTCATTGACAGAACCGTCAACGAGAGTTTCACCATTTTGGATTGGTGGTCGAAAGTCAGGCGACGTGGTGCCACAAATCGTCGTTCACAGCGAGATCCGTGGAAATTGCTGGCACAAAAACACAAAAATAGGCGGAAACACACATAGATTACTGTCACAGACTCGGGGAAAAATATGCCTGTAAGTACTGTCTCGCCACCAGATTCCGATGCCCATATGGGGCTAAGAGGATCAGAACACTTGCTAGAGGCGGACAACAGACGAACAATCGACGGCATATCGTTGTGGCCGTGACCCGGCACGGAGGCTGGTCTGGTCTTGCACCGGGTGAAGAAATGGCATATTTAAAACTGACTTTGTCACTAACAAAGGCGTGGGGGCTAAGGGAGCAACACGATTTCGAATTAGTGGAATGGAATAAAATAAAGTTTCATCGTTTTATGTACCGTAGGGGGTACTGCCCAGTTATCGGGATTTTCAGACCCGGATACTGCTCCATTTGCTCATGAAGTTCTCACCTATTATAAGGACAGTAACGCTGAAGGATAACGATAGGACATTGACAGGATTTTCCTGTGTCTTCGCTGGTCTGCGACAGAATGACGCCTTCTTGACACGACGTTCGCAGCCACCAGAGCACGTAAAATGCTCACGATTCGTCGGAAAAGTCCCTTAAGCGAGCATATTGATCTGCTTGACCCTCATGGAATACCATGTCGAAGATGCTTTCGTCCACTTGAAGAAAAAAAAAATGTTTCAAATAACTAAACCGTCTGATCATTCAACGCCAGTGGACGTGTAACGTTGCCTAATACCCATAGACCAATTCAAAATAGGTAGGGGTATAGGTCAAACGCGTACCAAAGCACCTGTGATTCGAGGTTGGTCAACAGATTGAAAGAAATGCGAGAAAACACAACAGATTAATGGCAAAGGACAGGATGTTTCTCCGTTCAGTTCGTTATGTGTTCGCTATTTCATATTTCTAGATTTTTTCTCTTATATAGCTCAATCGGAGGATTGCAAGTCGGCTGGCAAGAGTGGAGCTAACCTCTCGTCTGTCGGATGGGGGCGTCTGAATGGCGATCCCGGGAGCAGGAATCTCACCCTGCCTCGGTACTCAGGGCCCTCTTCGAAAAGAGAGACGAGATTCGCCGGTGTCCTTCCACACCCCAAAACTGGAGCCTATACAATTTCCGACTAAGGAATTTCCTCAGTACATTCGGGTGGAAGCATATAATACGAGGCGTATAAGTAAGGAAATGGACCCAATCAGTCGTGGGTGAATGGACTCTGTACAGAAGGTATAAACAAAAACGGTGGCAATTCGGAAGGTCTATCGAGGCCCGGGGATTTCAATTGGAAGTCAGATAGGAAGCAATTTTGATGTTTTGGAATCAAACTCAGTAAAATACAGAAAATAGGACGGTCCAGAGGCGAAAGTGGCAAAAGGCATTCGGAGGGAATCAGGGTCATTGAAGTTAAAATACTTAGTCGTACTCGAATCATTCGCGCTATTAAATTGTTAGGGTACAATCTACGGAAAGTTCGCAGCAGGCTCTAGAGGATTAGGCTGGGGCATGTTGTGAGGTGAAAAGGTTAAAATCTGCATACGACGTGACCTAATATTTGTCGAAGTTAAAACGATCATTTTCATGCAAGGATGTCTGAGAAATCTAGATGTGCTGCAGTCGCTAGCGATATCCGTGTACAGCGAGGAGGAGACAATCTCCTTTGGGGTAGTAACAGTTTACATGGACAGTCTAAGAACGAATATGTATGACACCCTCCACTCACTTCAACACTTGCTGGATACAACATAGCTAGCCTCAAATAGTCTTGTTTGGTTCCGTGTTCATTTTGTAGCTCTTTCTTTTTCGTTTCGTAATTTTTCTAAGCTGTTTCAAATTACGTTTGTAGTGTTGTAGCTTTGGATAATGGGTGAACACGGTCGGCTTCAACACGTCTTCACCTGGTCGTCGACCATGGTTCGAAATAGTGTAGGCTCAACATTAGTATGTATCACTGGACCTATTTCACACAAATCTCAAGCATCCTGCCAACAAACCCAGGTAATAGCCAACACCATCTTCTTGACATCGACTGAACCAACACTGTCACATTGGTTTATCTAAGCATTCGTTGATATCTTCTTCACAGAAATCCCCCTCTGTAAACAAAGATATTAACCAGTGAGGCAACGGGCTGCGTTATTGTTTTACGTGGATCAATCCATTATTCCAACTCGCAATCTCGGTGAAGCGAATGCATAGCTCAGTGGCTTCAAAAATATCAGAAGCGTGAATTTTCCCAACAATTGCTACAATTTCTTTATTTCATATACCCACCAAGTTTATAAACTTGACCCAGGCATGTTTGACTCCCTATTACAACGCACGTCCGGGATACCGATACGTTCCAAAATCGCCCCCTACTGATTTTAAAATAGGACGCGTTTCTGTACCATCATGGGTAAACAACACCCACCAACTTGATTGACCGACCAGTTTTGACTTGTTGGAATATATGAACTGAAATTATTCATTCATAATCTTTCCGTGATACTGTCCCCCATGCTGTATCACGGTTTACTATATTTCTGTTCACCGTCTCTGTTTTTTCCAAACTCATTTTATCTCTTCGGTCCCAAAGAGCTGGATGGGATATTGTATTCATCGGAAAAAAAAGGTTCGTTGTGTGTGCGTGTGTGGTTGGTAGTATGCGCCGTGACATGCAGTCAGTTTTTTCTCCCCATATTTCCAGTTTGGAGTGCCGACCTAATTTTTTTCCCAACTTATCGGAATGTGAAATTGTGGAAGGGAGGGGGGGCATCAAATTTACAAATTTTTCAATATTGTCCAATGTTTCTGATTTCAAAGGCTGTCGGATTTTCAAAATTGTAGTTACAACAAGGTGAAGAAGAAGAAGCGCAAAAACAGTTTTTTTACTAATGGGTGTTCTAAGTGAAAGTTGGAGGAGCAAATTCATACCTAATGAAAGCACATTATACACCTGTCGATTAGGTTTATGCTTACTCTACTGCGAACGAATCGTAATATTTATTAACGGCATGTAGGTCCACTACAAAAATTCCAATTTTCGCTTCAATAGGCTAAGATACTGAAATAGCGTAATCGCGTCAGTGCTCTAAATCCTTATCCTGAAAAAAAAAATCACCAATGGGACATGCCTAATTGAAAATCGTGTTGAGTATAATCCATGATCTATTTTCCGACAGACGTTGACCTGGGTAGTTAGGTTTTACGTCCTATTGTTCTAGGTAGACTAGCGAGGTTCCATTCATGTAATAGTGAAGTGCTGGGGACTACTTTTATATATTTCTTTAATGAGTTTTTCGAGTCAAACCAAAATTCAGAGCTATCTTTATGCGGATTATCCTTCACCCTTGAATCACAGCCGGTCATAGGGAGTGATACCATTAGTGCAACCCGAGGTAGGTGCTGAGGTGATTGGAGGTATTCTTCTAGGTGCCTAGTGGTATTGTATTGTATTGTATTGTATGTATTGTATTGTATGTAGCTATTATATTGTCGTTAGGGTTGAAGGAATTGGGGTGGGTAAACTGAGTAAACCACATAAACTCTTATGAGGCAAGATCCTCATCAGCTGCCCGACTGTGAGGGGTGGTTCAAACACAATGGATTCTGAGCGAATCCCATGAGGATTCGGATTAGCCGCTTCGAACCGTTTATAACGTAATGTTGGTGTGTTTTACGTTATGTATTAGGTTAGAGATTAGGTTTACCGTGAGCTATCAATCAAATGAGATTCTTGTTGGGAGGGCACAGGAAGAATCAAGACCAGCTGACTATGTCAGAAACCATCTTACTCCATAATTGAACTTCTCAGGTATTAGGTAATGTTGAGAAAAAACATGGAGGAGAAGTTAATAATGAGTCATTACATTCGACAAAAAGTTGTGTGCATCTGTTACTATTCGAGTTAAAAATATCACGGACCTGTACCCGGCTTCACACTGACAGGTGAAATGGTTAGCCCATCCAAAACAAAGTCCTCCGTGAAGGACAGGATTTCGGTTAAATCGTTGATATCCTCTTCCACAAAGGATTCCTCCATTACCCTGCAATGAGAAATAACGAGGGGATAGAACTATGGCATAATGTAGGGAATCGGAACCTATTTCTACAGGTCCAATTCCCCATTTCAATACGTTGTTCCTATGTGAATTAATTATTATTTAGTTTGATTTTCGTTAGTTAAGTTTGTCCATTCTGCAGAGGGAAATTAGGGAGGTCTTTATTAAGTCATAATGTGTGGACACACCGCACAACATTCACACACATGAACAACACACATGGAATATCTAAGGTTACTGTATTGTTCCGTTGTGTTGCATACTCGGACATTCTGTCTAGTCCTACTATCTTTATCTTACAAGACTTAACATAAAACACTTACGACCCCACTACAGCACTTCTCCATTACACTCTGAAAAATGTTGGGACACATACAGCCTGGGCAATATGTTTTACCCAGTTGGGTAATATTCAACCCAATTTTTAAATAAATGTTACAGGCCCAGTTAAATCAAATTATGTGTACATTCTATCAGAAAGCGACGCATATTTGCAGGGCAGCCGCACAGTACGCCAATCAATCCCTATTGCAAGGGGTTGTTTTTTCGATCTCACGAGCACATGCACCAAAGGTTTCGGAAGGAAAGCGTATAGGGAGTTTCCGTAGTGTTATATAGCTTTCTTTCCTATTTGATACCACAGTTGTTCTCTGAATGAGCATCAACGATTTTGAATTTCACGAAGTCACTTTTGTCCCCCGTCGATCCGGACTCCAATATAGTTATGTCAAATCAAGAGCAGTGGTTGAAAGCGATAAGCGAAAGTCGAAGTGATACACTAAGAATGATAGTTAGATAATTCTTAAAAGAGCAACTCGGTTCGACAATCAAATGTACTCACCACGATCTCAAAGCTCATCATGGGGAGCAGCCTATGCGGAAAAGGCCCCATAACAAAAACAAATTAATTTTGGACTATTACTGTACTGTAGACTGTGAGGAAATTAACAAGGTGTTACAGCACATTTGAAACCTACATAAATATACATACCATCGGGCAGGTGCATTGAATTATTTATCAAACCACTCGACATGACCCGCCATTCTCGCATGAATACACCTCACACAGATCTACGAGGTCTTCACAACGATTCCACTGTACCAGGGCAAAAGAGGCAGGAGTAGGCATGATTCTACAGGTAAGACATTAAAAAAAGTTGGACAAGGGGTTCAATGTTGTTTTTCGACTATATCACGCTCACCAATAATCGCGCGTAGCTAAGGAAGAGAGGGGAGTTCGACGTTACGGGGTGTGAATTCATGTGGAGGATTGCTATATGGCTGTCATGGCAGAGGTTTGACAGGAACACACCGGCAGTAAACGATTCTTGGATACTAAGAAATAGGTTACAGTATGGGAATTGTGGAGCTTTGTAGTGTACCATGTGATGGAGGTGCTTGTATTTCAAATATTACTCTCCAATGGCTCAGCAAACTTTACAACTCCCCACGGTAATAGGCGCGTTATAATGAGAAAATAAAAAAGTGTGAGCTATTAGACAAAACAACTACACGTCGTCACGCACCCATGCAGCGCGACGCTGATAGATTGAGTAAGTAGTGTCGACTCCTAATAATGAAAAATAAATGTAGGCCCTATTGTAAGACTATGTCTTAACATACGAATCTGATTGGAACGAAACAACACATTGGGGTAGCAACTCCTTCTGGTTCACAAGTAGTGTCAACACCAACAACAAAAATCAGAGAAACCTCGCCTGTCGAGTATTGAAATATGCAAGATTGAGCCCCTCTCCTTACTAAGATCAATGAAAATCCTTTTTCAGAGGCAAAGCGAATCTATAATGCATGTTGTCTGTGTGTACGAGATCTCTGTGAACACATAAGTGGAAGATGGAGGAGCTGATTGCTCCCATGCGTGGGTGAAGGGATGCCCTATGGTGCGCAATGCCGATCAAATAATAATCAGTGAGAGGAGCATGCCGGCAAAATTGATAAATAAACCCATATTCTCAACAACCTGTGGGCTAGTTACCGCTAACCTCGTTCATTCCACTCTGACAGTGAGCAATTCCAGTGGCTTCACTGTCCTTTGTAGAGGGAGTTCAGGTTACTGAATTGGCCCAAGACGCGAAACCATCAACCTGTTTTTTGCCTTCCCCCTTAGGAGGCTATACCATTTTAATTCGCTTCTTCACATTTGCTGATTTTGTTTTTGTTTCACATTTTCCCCCATCGAGAGAACAATCCGCGCTTACTCATTTTGGCGCCCCTTGGCGGTGAGGAGGAGGGCCAGCTCTCCTCCTGACCCCCTTCGTGACGCATAGCAGTGCTAACAAATTCTACCGTACTAGAAGTACGTTAGTCTTTTAGTAGGTTGATGGGAGTTTTCACTAGTGAAATCGTTAACACAAAAATATATGACGACAGGTATTGTTCTCATACTTGGCAGTTGACTTCGCTGTTTTACGTCCAATAATTACTATTCAGGAGAGGACGGGCTCCGGAAGCTGAACGAGCTGAATGGTTTTTAAAACGACACATTACTTTGATAAACATAGGTTTTTGATTTTAAATAAAAACTCGTTTTGATCAGTGAGGAGCTAATAACACTAACTGCCATGTATTGCTGGTCCCTAATAATCACGAGGACGAGCATGGACGGAGAGTGTTAGGAAATAATACTAACACTAATACTAATAAATACGACGAATGGTTTAAAAATAATCTAGAATGAGCATAGAAGACGATGACAATACGTACCGCGGGTTGAGACAGACAAGTATAGCTATACTCATTTGTGCAATTTCCATCCCGAGTACACGGAAAAAACGGGAAACTGAAAAAGAGAAGGCTGACAAATTGCGTATAGATGACAACGGCGTCATTCAGATGCAGATATGAAAACTATGATCTTGTCCGGTTTCCGCACTATAAAAACTGGACAATATAATCGACGAATGGATGAGATTGTATGCATATGTGCGTGCGCTATACCATAGTATTTGCGTTTATTTACCTCATCTCGGCCTGTCGCCCAGTTATTACAGTTGTTTCCACTGCAATCATCTACGTTCGTCTCACAAAGTCGCGCCCACGAAGCCGAGCCTGAACAGAGACACTTAAAATTGTCGTTTCCATCTCTGTCTTCGTAGCACATCCCTCACATTAGAGACGGGTTGGCTGAACAGATGTATGCCTGAGAGATTGCGGCAATTCTCCCGGATCTTCCGCGAGGGCATACACATTCGTAATCAGTAATCAGATCAGAACACGTTCCATTTACGCCTGGATCGCTGGCACACTCATCGTTCTTCGCTAGCAAGTATCTCCAATTTAACCTGATCGGCACCGGTAAACCACAATAAAAATGCATAAGAGGTACAAATGAGTTGTCATGTAGGCCCACAGATGATAAGAGACAAACTAGTCAATATTACAACTTTTGGTTTTTGGAGAAATATAGCATGCGCTCAACAATGAGTGACTCACCCTCACACATCACGGTATCGTTATAGACAGTTACGCATTTGCTGTCGAAACCTTCGTCGATGTTGCAATGAAACCAAGAAGTTTCCAGTAATATACATATTCAAATGAGGGTGGACTCGAATACTCACCAATGGATGACAGTTTGTTTTAGGGTTTTACAAATACAAAATGAATTAAAACTCTGCGGTTGGGGTTATCCCCCGCCACTCTGCCATTGGGATCGGCTCATCAACAGGTTCCACAGTTGTTTTCATTCAGCCTCGCGCCTAAATGCGATCGAGGTTTCGAATACAGGAAACTGTTGGTGCAAGAACGTGCGTAAAAATACAGGCTAAAGTTGCTTGCAATGGTCGAGGCTATTCGCTCGCATGTAGATACAAGGTTATAAGAAAGAAAGTATCGAATAGACAGCCGGACATTGCTGTAAAACACTGTAAACATGTGAAGAGTTTTTGCTACATCTAGATAAGTCATGTTTTTGTTTAGCTTATGTCTTAAACAATTGAAGCGATAATCCTTCTCACTGGAAACGTAGTTGTGATCGTTTGGCCTGAAAAAGTTTTAAGGGCTTAAATGTCGTGTAGTTTTCTTGTAGTCCCCTCGGGAGGGGTGATCCAGAGAGCAATAAGGCTGCCTCTGGATGAACTCGCTGGGTTCTGGGCGATACACGCTTCTTCTCAGGGAAAATAATTATTTGTCCATGATGATTTGGAATTAGAATGTTCCTTTCATAAAAATAACTCGATGAGGGTTTACGAAAGGGGCCGTGCGACTTTGAATGTTTATTTCTTTTGATTCGATGATTGTAAATAATGATGTCCGTAAAATAAAATGATCAAAGACTTGTAAAAGTCCCTACATATTGATGTTCTGTCTCTCTAATTGAACTCTGTACCCGAATTCACTGCGACGGCTCTACCGACTCGACCCTCCAGGCCTCCGCCTTCTGTCAAACCATCCCATTCTGAAATTTCTGTTTCCTGTTCCCCTGAATGAATTATCGGCGCGACACAAGATATATATCGGCTCCACCCACAAATTAACCCACTATTACTATCAATGGAGTCGTGACACTGCGAGCCTATGCTCCGCCCATGTGTGCTGACATGTGACGAGCGATGACCATCACGTCACTAAAAACAACACAAAATATTTAATATTGACGTCAGGACATAAATTGTGGATACGAACCACTCGCGCAACGTGTCCCTCAAGAAGCCACACGAGGTCGACTGAGCGTCTCCTCGTCTGCGCAAACCGCTAACGCTCTAAAAAATACCAGTTGCAGGAAGCTAGAAATTAAACATAACACTAATAGACAATAGGAAGCCGTGGAATTCCAGCGCTTAAACAGTGGCAGCCGCAAACACACTTGTCTACATCAAAGCATCGGACCGTTTAAAGGTTCACGCCAGTCTGACTTAATTTGGCGCCTCTAGCCTGTGGGCTCTTCTTAGAGGGAATACAAGGACACGCGGGCCCTCAATTCTTAAGACTATGTGAAGATAAGCCCATGTGTGCGGGAAAACATCCTAAATTATCAAAATAATATAATGACCTGGTTAGCGTTAAAGAACATGAAGGGTCGTCAAATTAACTATTACACATCCCTCCCGACATTCTTTAAAAAATTATGACGAAGAACGGAAATTTCATAAATAAGAGAATATGAGCATAAATCTTTCTAATGCAATAGATATTCATTATGAGAGGACATGATACCGACCATAGCCGTTTCAAGAGGTTCCCTTCTTGTTTTACTAACTGATGAAGAACGGGAAAAATCGACAAATATCGAAAAATACCGGTTGAAACCGGACATGAGAATAATAATACGACGATCAGATATATAGTTTTATGTAACGTTCTCGAAA
This sequence comes from Sclerodactyla briareus, assembly GCA_026419785.1. NCBI lineage: Eukaryota > Metazoa > Echinodermata > Holothuroidea > Dendrochirotida > Sclerodactylidae > Sclerodactyla > Sclerodactyla briareus. The sequence goes on from JAODTK010005623.1 coordinate 45,874, forward strand.
TCCGTTCGCCAAAAAGACAGGATAGAAAAAACCCATCAGGACACGGAAAGAGACCTCTCGCGAACATCGACGTCAGAAAACAAGAACGTTATACATGTTTCCCGATTCAATTATCCTCAACTCATGCAGCGTGGTAACTGTGGATCAGAGAAACTTCAAGACCCGAAGAATCATCATCATCATTTGAAACGTTTTCAAGGCAAATGGAGATCGATTCTAACCTTTAATGCAACAACTAAATGTGCCGTACATGGAAGGGGGGGATATAATTAAAGAATTTTGCCCTAAGAAAACTAAGAAAAACTCTTCTTAAAATTGCATGTACAGCCTAAGGTAAACGTTTGCAATACCGCATTGTTACTAAAGAAACACTCAGACAAGGTGATTGCCTTAATGTACGAGAGAACCAATCAAGCACAGCACTGTGAGAATCCAAGTGGTGATCAGGATAACACTTTACGGAGTGCAGAGGAAACACCGCTCTTCACCTCACAGTTAACGACACTCAGAAAAGGTGGCAACAAAGAAGATTGCAATAAAAAACAACATATAACAACCAGGGTCGATCGTTTCAGAGCAGCTCGTTCATAAGCAGTACTTCTCATGGGCAATAACCTGACTTGAATTTCCTGTACTTATTCGCATGAAACATTAATCCATAATCCAGGTCCTAAAATCATTAAAACAAACAAGGAAACATTACAATGAGTAAAATTACAAATCAAGGTCTCCAACATTCATAATATGACGCAAGCCTCGCCTCAGCTTTGACAATGGTGCTCTCCACTTCATTCCCGAAGCTGCATAGAATAACCACTAAAAAAATCTCACCTAGCAACCTGCGAAACATACCATGACTATCTTTCCCATAAACCAAGAAAATCATATACTTCAATACAGAAAGTGCACAACCTGTTCGGACCACCTGTCTCGCAGAGCTAAACGCTCAAAAATATAAACTTTAGTGAAATGCGAAAACTGACAATATGACCACCACATAAGCAAGAACGAATAACATCAAAGTAACAAAGAATAAAATAACATCATATACCCAATTATACACGACAATACAGTCGCCAGTACCAAGATGCTACGGCTAGCTCCCCTTCATAAAATCAAAACCAAGCATCCTCACTGGCTGAAAGGAAGACACACCTTCCACATACCTCCACACACTACATCCCTTCATGACAAGTAAACAAACGCTCTGACTGGCTGACAAGATCACACCTCCTGCAGAACGTCGACAGAAGAAGAGAAACGATAACAACGAGAAGACATGCGGCTCGAGAAGGTAAAAATACCAGCATGCATCGTTCTCAGTACAACAAACCACAAAAGTCCACAAAAATCCACTTTCTTACGAAAACAACATTCGTATTTCCTCATAAAAGGCGGACTCAAACTTTATATGTTTGGGACATTGCAATCAAATTTAGCTGCACCAGTCCCTCTAAAAAAAATATGGCGGTATACAAGAAGGTACCAAACGACAGAAAATGCGAACAGTCCTGAATCTGTGAATATGAAGACCTTATATCGCTGTAGGGTAGAGAAAGAACTTCCCTAAACTCGGATAAAGAACAATTCTCTCCGAATAATAAACAATACAATGCTTGCAGTATGTGGAACGCATCATGAAAAACAAGATCAAGTACGAACCATAAAACAATATTTACACTGAAGTGATACTATCACCTCACAAAAGTAAGTGATACACGAATCACATACAAAGAATAAACTAGCCAATGACAGAAATGCGAAACAATTCTTTACACACAAATTCTTGTACATCCTGATGACCAAATCCCACACAATCACTTGACAATCTTCAAGACACATAGTTTACGTACCAGCTAATTTCCACAACCCAAAGGTGAGCCAGCAATTCGAATTTTCTGCATATATAAATCATCAAATCTATATAAGGACCCTATTCGATCCTATAAAGCAAATATATATATGAATATATCTAGGATGATGAACTATGCATAAAATCTCCTCCCTAGAATAAACATGGATATAATTGACTGATTCACAGAAACAAATGTTAGACACTATTCAGAATCTGCAATGGATCTAGCTACATATTTCCAAGCAACAAATATAGTTCTCAAAAATATACTAAACATGTGATATCGCTAAATAGCAATAAAATATGGATTGGTACGTGCCCAAAAAATTAGAGGTAATCGCTTGTGTACAGCGCTTGTGTCCAACCTAAACTAAAGCTATCCTATAATCCCCATAAATGACTGCACCCGAAGATCCACTGAAAATGAGTCCTCTTCCCAAACAACCCATCAACAGAAGATCCATGAATTGCACTGCCACTACAATCGGCGACACAGTGTCAAAAATACATACAAGGAAGCACTGCCACGCTAAGCCTATAAACCACAATATACCCTCTAAAAAATGCAATGGATTTGCTACTCTGCAGAGCTGAATAATGCTGAACTAAATTAAAATATCAACGAGCAATTCCCTAGCATCCAACACTCAACTGGAATCTGCAAACCACCTCCAACTAACCCAGGCTTTAGCGTAGAATGTTAGTGATCACCACAGCAAAACAATAAAACTGCAAAACACCATGAAAACACTCACTAATATATCTACTATAATTTTTTAAGATAATCCGCTGTTCCGTGAAAAAGGATATTACAAACACAGTGCAGTTATGCCACAACTACTGATACTCGCAATACAATCAACCAAGTTTCCCCCCGAAAAGAACGCATATTACGTGTAAATGCAAACAAGATCATGCCCTCCTCAAAAAAATATCAAAACATGATGTAAAAAGTAAATTAAATTCTGTAATAGCCCTTTTCTGTACCCGATAATCAAATTTACGAAACATGACTGTAAAACGACTGTTAGTGCTCCAAATTGTGCCTATTGCGGCCACGAATTATGCAATGCATAACTGCAAGACACTACATTCAGCAAAACAAGTTCATGAAATTCGGCAAAAAAACACTCACTTTCAGATTATTTCAAAGCCACGTATGACCTCAATATTGAGACAACTGCACATCATCCCAACATTAGCCTACGCATAAAGTGACCAAAAAACCAACTTGCATTTCGATGGCTACAGGTGGCAACATCCTTTTTTAAAAAAAAACTTGTAGCATGGCAACGTACCAGGAATAGATCGCAAAAAGGATTAGAGCGAAAACGGCTATCAAGGCGTTTCATAGATGCATCCAAATGTCCCCTGCAGTTACTGGTTAAAACAAGACCTCATCCCAACAATCGGACTTGAGGACCGTTACTTCTATCCGAACTACACCAGACCAAAGGAAAAAAGGACGAGGCCCTAAAGCTATACTACTACTAAAAAAAATGTTACTGCGACTTAAGCTTCCTTAGATAAATTATGTAACCTAAAAAAAAAAAACGGTCACACACAGGAGTATTCCTTATAAAATGGGGGGCAGTGCACTGGAAATCTTACGACTACATATGACTAAAAAAACTGGGTTCGAAAATGCAACTGACATTTACTACTTCACCATCACGCAAAGACGATGTTCATGCACAAAATTAACTCTCCAAGAATTCTGTGCTCCATAAAAAATATTCTACACTAACTCATGCATAACTACAGACATACAATTCAAACAAACCTCATGACATTTTCCAATTGTACTATTTGGATAACCTACCTAAATATTATATTCCGTTACATGCATAATTATTATTTTCGGGGGTGGACCATGTTGCAAGGTATTGAAATATGATCTCACTCACCCTCGAATAGAATCCAACGGCACGGCAATCCATCATCGTAAAAAAAACATGAATTTTAACGGAGTTCCACTGTAGCGTTTGTATACGACCCCCAGACTCGATAAGACGGTAACCCCCCCCCCCCCCCCTCAGTAGCGAAGACAGCCGTAGAATTACCACAAAAGTTCCCGTCGTTGAAATCGAATGGGTAAATTATAAAAAGTTCCCTTCGATGAAATTTGCCCCACCGTTTCGGGCGCCATGCGTGTGTTTTCTTGTAGTCCCCTTCGGCGAGGGGTGATCAGAGAGCAGTAAGTAAAATGGCGCCTATGGATGAACTCGCTGCAGTTTGGCGAGACACGCTTCTCTCAGGGAAAATTAATTGTCCATGATGATTTGTAAATTAGAACGTTCCTTATCATAAAAAAAATAACTCGATGGATACGAAAGGGAGTCGGGGATTTGTAATGTGTATTTTCTCTTTGATTTCGATCGCTTGTAAAGTAATGATTGATTCCGTTAAATAAAAAATGATTCAAAGGACTTGTAAAATGTCCCTACATATTGATGTTCTGTCTCTCTAATTGAACTCTGTACCAGGACTTCACTCGACTGCTCTACCGACTCGACCCTCCAGGCCTCCTGCCTTCCTGTCAACACCCATTCTGAAATTTCTCCTGTCTCCTGAATGAAAATTTCGGATCGACACAATATATATATACGGCTCCACCCACAAATTAACCACTATACTAATCAATGGCTTAGCTTACATTGCGTGCCTATGCTCCGCCCATGTGGCTGACGTGTGACGAGCGATATGATGACCAATCACGTCACTAAAACGAACACACTGAATATTTAATATTGACGTCAGCATAAATTGTGGATACAGACCAATCGCGCAACGCTGTCCCTCCAAGAATCACCACGAGGTCGACTGAGCGTCTCCTTGTCTGCGCAACTGCTAAACGCTACTAAAAATACACAACTTGCAAGGAAGCTAGAAATTAAAACAAACACTGGGGCTAATAGGAAGCCGTGGGAATCCAGCGCCTTAAGACAGCTGGCTTGCAAACACCACTTGTCAATCAAGAATCGGACCGTAAATGTTACGCAGTCTGACTAATTGGCGCTCTCGCCTGTGGGGCTCTAGGAGGGGAATACAAGACACGCGCCCTCAATACTAAACATGTGAAGATAGCCAGGTGTGACTGGAAAATCCGCTAAACTTATCAAAATAAATATACTACCTGCTAGCGTTAAAGAAATGAGGTCGTCAAATTACTAAACGACAATTCTGAAATCAGCTGGGTCAGATCACACTTGACACCCCCTCCTTCCACGGCGGGTTTGATCCAGGAGATGTGGATAACGTCCCTCCTTATTCTTGCAAACATTACCTTCTTTCAATTTCCACACGGTACAAGAAGTCCAACCTCTTGAAAGAAGCTGAATTATTGCCACGAAGTTGCACGATGGTGTTGGATAATACTCCACATGAGAATAGGGAATAGGCTACTCCCAATCCTGCCATAGGCTTGCTCTGTCCCCTAGATGTCTGACTATGGAGGCTTGCCAACTTTGAAGCCTACAGGTCAGCGTTATTCTGTACTAAATAAATACGCTAAACCCTATGTTTCTGCTCCCTTGCAAGATCATGTCGATGGCAATTAATCGACTCGAGGACCATGTTGCTCGAGACTCGTCGGCTTTGTGAATACTAGATATGATTAAATCCATGGATTCTTCAGCATGTGTTGCGCTCATGCAGTGAGGAAACAAGTGCAGAATACATTGTTTATGTCTGTTAACTATAGGGTAAATACTGAAGATAGAGACTCATTTTCATTTGTCAAATGCTATTTTGTTAAATGTGATAGTAATTGAGTCGCCAGAATATCCGCTCCTGTCACTTACCCGGCTGGCAAACACAGCGAACCTGATGTCCATCAATCAAGTACTTTCTGTCATAAAACGATTGGCCGCAATCATTGACACTGAGTTCGCATTGTACACCAGTCCAACCATCCTCACAAATGCATCTAAAAACCAGAGAAGAAAATACTGAGTGGTTAGATAGAATTTCGCAATGACTAATCACAGCAACCTCAAGAAAGAAACTGTCATACGTCACATATTCAGAGTTCCAAATTGATGAAGCACCACGGAAGAGTCAACCGAGAGCGCTAAGTTCAACAGAGACGTGTAATACGCGTATACAGACCTACCAGACTGGAACAGGATCCTGGCTCCGGGCGAAATATGTCGGGGGAGTGGGAGAGTGTATACACTATATACTCACATGAGTCATCGTGCTTTTGAAATCGTGATTCTTCTCTGTCGTGACAGATTCCTTCAATAATCTGTTTCAGTCCACTCAGAACTATATATATGACAAAAAAATATTCGGAAGATGAATCTTTACTCAACGCAGCGATGTTGTATATGCATGCACTCCGCATTAACGCATGTGACGATGCGCATCATCAATCTCTTTTGGCAGAGAGCGACCCCGGTACCCTTCCAGGCAGTCAGCAAGTATTACGTGTTGTTCCCATCAAGCAGTCTCCGTGGATACCGTCATGTCGGTACAGTCGTCCGTGTTCGCATCACAATCGCGCCCTATTGAGTAATGAATTAGTAAATTGTTTAATTATCTGGTTCTAACAAGCGAGAGAAGTAATGGTTACTAACACATAAATCCCTGAGTCGGGCTAACCTGTAACACTTGACATATATTCAAGGTCTGTCAGCATTGTGTCATCGTATCTACAAGATACCATGTGGATCTCTGCGTCTATTCATCCATGGCGAGGAAGTAGAAGCATACCACGTTCGTTTGAAAACACTGCATGATATACCGTAGAACGGGGTAACCCCACTTTTTTTGCACCCGGGGTAATTTTGGCAGTAGTGTTTTCTTAATCGACGACTGCCCTCTAATATTGAAACTTAAACTGTGTCTGGGGTTGGGGGTTGTTTGTGAGGGTACAAAATGTAGAACAATTTTCGAATACGATATTCAAATAGATATTATTTTAAAAGAAGGTAAGCAATTGAAGTAAAGAATTAATGAGCTAATTTGCATATTATTGTGGGAGCCTCACTGCGCACGAGTCTACCAGTCGTTTAACATGGGCTTTATATTCACATAGTCTTAAGAATGAGGGCGCGTGTCTTGTATTCCGTCGGAGCCCACAGGATAGAGGCGCCAAATTGAGTTCAGACTGCTGTAACATTAGGTCCGACTTCTTTGATGAGACAAGTGTGTGAAGCCAAGCGTTTAACAGCGGCGGGATTCCACGCTTCCTATGTCTAATAGTGTTATGTTTTAATTCTAGCTTCCGCAAGTTGTGAGGTTTAGAGAGTTTAGACGGTTTGCGCAGACGAGGGGAACGCTCAGTCGACCTCGTGTTGATTTTGAGGGGACAGGTGCGCGATGGTCAGTATCCACACTTCATGCTGACGTCAAATTAAAATTTCGTGTGTTGTTTTTAGTGACGTGATTGGCATCGCTCGTCACACGTCAGAACATGGGCGGAGCATAGGCTCGAAAGTGTAAGCGAAGCCATTGAATTAGTTTAGTGGTAAACGAAATGGTAGTATCTTCGTGCGGGGTTGAGTGTTGACAGCGTAGGACCACACGGCCAACCATACACGCAACGAACAAACCACACAAAGACCTTTAGTGAGCGCACGTCAGACTGGAACTCTGCATGAGTCATCCCCATGATGCTTCTGGAGGAGGCTTTTAACCACCTCAGCCCGCAATATTGAGGAATGAGCGATGAAGGTAACAGATATAGAACTATATGTCATACAAGAAATTAAATTGTGATCACTAATATATCCACTCCCAATCAATAATAATTCCAAAATCTCTAAGAATGACTGACAATACTTACTCAACATCCCGGTCGAGTGTGACCCCTTTTGCAGCTGTTAGTAGGCAAAGCGGGACATTGGATACAGCTTGACGTGATTTCATCGGGCTGGTAGAATCCGATCTCGCAAAGGGCCCGGGTTTTTATTTAACGCCATTGTTCGAGTACTGGCCAGCCTCACACATTTCTGGTGGAACAAGAACAGGATCAGGGTGGATTACATGTTCCTGGGTAGGGAGGTTCATTATTGTTGTTGTGAGTTAGTGGTGAGTTCATGATTGCTTTGGTTGAGCTAGTAGTCGAGTTTCATGACTTGCGGTGATGAGTAGTACACTGAGCTAGAGATCACGGTTGGCTCTCCTGTTGGATCGGAAGTAAGTCCGCTCATCATGATGATCACACCACTATGCCCCATCAAAACATTGCAGAACCCAAGCCGAAAAATACCTCTATAACATCGGGGCATATACAGAAGTCATCACTAGTCCCTAATTTCCAAAATAAACACGTTCGACAGAATCCTCTTTGCATGATGGCCCAGGGTCCACGTGCAGCTCCCTCAAATCCCAATCGGACACACGCAAGAAGGAAAGTCCCGAAGGAGTAACAATTGTCACAGTGATGACCTTGTAGACCTGTATCCAGCAAGAGAGAAGATGAAAAAAAAAGTACTCGATGTATACATTATACACGGTTCTCCTAGTTAGATGAATGGTAAACTGAATCTAGCTGGATAGGAGTGTGGTTCGGTATGGTAATTGAATCTCGACAGATTTACCTAATTTCCAGAGATAGGTGTGGTAAGCGTTTTTAAGCAGTTGGAAGACCTGACTTGGAAATACGTGCAAATGTGAAAGTGGAAGATGCGTTTCTAATTACGGAACGTTCGTGGCGAGGTATTTTTTCCAGTGCTGCAGAGAAATGTGGGTGGAAGAAGGTTTCTAGCCATTTGGGCCCCAACCCCTGTGCGGTCCGTGATAAACACACTGTCAATTAATACTGTATCTGTGTTGATTATGTTTATTGTTCCCCTGGGATAACACACGGCTGTCATATTAAAACTATGTCCACCACTTTAACGCTAATTAGTAACCCAAGTGACTCCGCAGAAGGAGAAGTCTCGATGGGGAAATGTAGACAATTGCTGCTCCTTAATACAGGAATACCGGTAATTTGAGGGAAAGAGCAGTTTGTACCCAGTAAATGGTTCTGACCTCCCATCGTTGGAGCAAGGTGACCAGAGAATGGTCGATGAGGGTTGCGCTAGTTTTGTTGCCGTATATCTGTTCCAGTACAGTCGCAGGTGAATTCGTCTTCAGTGTCCGTGGAGGAATACAAAATCCATGGGCTACAAGGTTCGTTATCACAAGCAGTTGCATTACGGTCACACATGAGACAGCGATTCCTGGAATGGAAATTCCCACTCTCGGTAACATATGATCAGATGTATAATTTTATTATGGTATTGTCGAAGCGTGAGTAAGGAAATAATTCTGAGGACATTTTTACTGTGCCCCGTCCCCCTTCCCAAATTCGGCTTTTCTAAGTACTGACAGAAGCGAACCTTAGACAACAAAGGGGGCCCCGGGGAGGCAATTTCAATCAGAGAAACGCCTAAAAAATTATTCATCTTTATGTGAAATAGTTTAGCACCGACAAAACCCCGTACACCAATTAAATCCGAGGAATTACGGAAATCTCGAAGGATTTTAAACTCTGAGTGTGGATCGGTCTCGAGGCAAGAAATTCTTATGCCATATGGTGGCAATAAACTAACCATGCTAAATGGAATCCCATTATTGGGTCACATAATACAATCATGTTGCCAAATTCAATATTATTCATTACAAAGAAGGTCTTAGTAGTAGAGAACTTCTCGATGGTGATCCAAGTCCACCAGCCCTGTCGGTAAGAGTATAACCAAAAAACGGATTTGTTTACATATTGGTAAAGTAAAGCAGTATTCAAACGTCACAAGTCAAAATACCTTTTCACAGATGAATGTAAAGTTGTTTCCTCCTCGTTGCACATCCAGGGACGCACGGATGTCGGATCGCACAGATAAGGTCCACCGCCACACGTTAGCCCGTGAACCCCGGACACAGGAAAAACACAAAAACCATTTAGTAGTCCAAGCAGTCCCGCCGTTTCGGCAAGATGGACTTGCAATCGTCGATGTTAGTCTGATGCCGAAAGAGAAGGAGATGCCGCAGCTTGAGCTGACAGATTATTACGGTATCTCAGCTCCATCCCACCTGGGAATTACCTGCTTGGTCGTTCAACGAGCTCCACTTACCTAAACAGGATATCACTAGTCAAATATCCTATTGAAGTATATGAGTTAAAAGACTGCAATGTACTGCAGGGTAACTTCAAATAAAAAAAAACGAGATGGAAACGAACATCGCATACAAACAAAAAATATATCACCAGTAGGTACTGATGGCCCGATATAGGGTCAGTGAGTCGGGTATAAGAGTCAGGTAATACGATGAGAGCTAGTTAGTAACTTAGGAAGTTATTTATAGAAGCTACTACGTGGGTCTCGAGTATCGACTGCGGATTCACGTGGAGAATCGAGATTGCTTTTTTTGCTCGATACTTTCTTTTATACCTCATTTCTGCTCATTTTTCATACTTATTCATTGCGGAAAGGTTGGCTGAGGTGTAAGAGCGAGAGAGATAATCAAAACACACCCCTATGACCTAACCAGTAGTCGCCAGTGGATCCAGGAGCACAACTCCAGCTGAAACCCTCCACAGCACTCTGGACGAGGCCGCCGTCCTTACAAGGATACTTCTGAGGGTTTTGAACTTCATCATCGCCACGTTTCCCTGTAAATCCCACATGTGCACTCAGCAGACAAAATCCCCTGGAGTGTCGATGCACGTCGTAGCATTGTAACAAGGGAACGTTTGCATCACAAAATATCAACTGAAACAGTCTCACCTTTAGAGCAATAGAAAGTAACTGAATAAATGTGTGATATCATGCATCAAAGATATGTTAGGTTCGATCCGCTACATGACAACTCTAAAACTTGTCCAACTAAGGTGTTGGTATAATCGGGGGTTCATTCTGTCATAGTTCTCGTATCAAATGGTCTGCTAGATGGGGTTTGTTGTTGTAACTTTCCACATTCAGTAAACATAAAACAGAGTTTAATATGGCTATGCTCTTCAAGAAAATTGTTTGCAAAACCTCTTGTTGATACCCAATAACATAGATTTGAACCGTTTCTATTGAGATAAACACAAGGAAACTTACACATGGTATTAAAAAAAACAGATATGTTGCGAACGGTGTACATCAGATATGTTCCAGTACAAACAAATTTTGTTTTCACTTATCGAACAGTTTATGCTCATTTACTACTCTATTACATCTTGAATCGAAGGTGCCCGACTTTTCCTTAGAATGTTTTACCTTCAAATCCTCTTGGCAAGCGCAAGTGAAGTTGTTGATTCCGTCGAGGCCACGTCCACCATTATCACAGGAGTAGCTCACTGCAAATCGTGATGTTAATCACAGTACTGAACCTCAAAAACCCACGGACATTGCATTGCGGTCCTCCTTCTATGAGAGGAAGGCAGGTTCGCTCTATTAAGACCAGTTGTTCATTTCGACACATGTTGGCATGGTTTAGTTACTGTGGGAAGTAAATATTTAATTGAAATTGATGATCTACTTGCCCACCTCCGGGAGATGGAGGAGTTGAGAGCAAATAGGACGGTTTCAATGATCGCTGAGGAGCAGGGAGTGAGGGTTCGCTTAGAGACTCTGCTCTACCAAGATACATCTGTCAACAATTGTTGTCTGCACCTCATGCGATTCTCTCAGTGTGAGCGAGGAGAAATTGGAGAGATTCTCTCTCAGGACTTCGTCTTACGAGAGGGATATCAGAGTCAGGAGAGATAATCTCATCAGCATAATGTTCATTTCGAATGAAACGTTGAAAACTTATTTTGGGGATGGATCTTGATTAAAAGGTTCCGATCTGAAAACCTGACATTCGCACCCCTCAGCGCAAAAACTGGGTTCCTAATGTATCAATTAAGACGTAGGAATAGAGGAAAAACAGGTGTGTGGATGCATTGAGAGAACAACAAGGACGGAACCAGAAGTGGGCTCGTGGGATATCTCATATCACGAATGCATCTACCGGACACCCTCCGACTCCCTGATCCGCCGGGTTTAGTATTCATTGATGCGATCCTGACCTGAATTGGTTACTGAACGATTATAACCCTCGCCAAATGCCAGATAAGTGTGTGACATTGCCTAAACGAATGTGATAGGTAAACGCCGAGATTTTATGTGTTAGAAATTTATCTGACGTAGCGGATGCAGTTATCTTTTATAATCTCATTTGTTGGTCCATTTACCGTTACACTTGTGCATCCTTCGTAGCCCCACCCCAGTCGTGAGAGTGGTAGATGATTCCGGGCATATATGCACATGACGCTGGACCCGGTCCCTGGCTGATAGTAACGAACCGAACATGGGTGACACGGATCGAGACCAGTAAGGACCAATGACCTTCTGACATGTCTGGAAAATAGATCAGGGACAATTCAATTGAGCTTGGCCTGTACTATCAAGACCACAGTCTATTATATGTCATAAAGGTCCTTCTCGCTCTATATTTCCATATTTATATATAAAAGGAAAATGAATGCGCCTAAAAAGGTCCTGCGGTCCTAGTTATTGCTTACACCTGAGTTGCACAGATCCAGGTTGAACGACCATTAATGTTAAGTACTGGGGCCTACATTTACCCATAGTTATAAGTTTAGGGAATCATTGCCACGATGGTTATCCAGCTATAGGCCCACACTGAAAAAGGCTGACTGAAGTTTGTTTTTGTTTTAATATAGATGAAGTTTAATTAAGGAATAAAACTGCAACGGGAGACTTATACTGGTGAATGAACAGTCGAGACTCTGAATTTAGGCGCAGCCGAGTTCGTTTTTAGGCTAATTCAGAGTCGAGACTGCTTATAAACTAGTAAAAGCCGACCCCCCGCTGTAGTTAATTTCATTTATTCTACAACCCGCAAAATGAAGAATTACTCAAACGATTAGAGAATCATGCTCTGATCTAGATCTTGGTATCTCTTAACAGTCAGTGAATAAGCAGCTAGGGTAACTTATTGCGTTAGTTCGATCTTTGTAAATTGCATTGCGTACCATACACAAAAGATTGGCATGCGTGCTGTGCGTACTGCCACGGAGACGGCCATATAAACACGCGTGCCGAACAGAAGGGTTCTGCGCGTGTGTACATGGCGTTCACCAAAGCAACGAGCGACGCGTCGTTTCGCTCGTTTGGTTTCCGTTATGGCAGTACGCCCTCTGACGAGCGCGCGTATACTGAAGGCGGATTTGCGCGTGTGAACATAAACTTACAAAGGCTCATGGCCACCTGATTCGGCGTTTAAAGGTACTGCGTTTACTTAAGACGCAGGCAAATTTAGCAAGTTATTGCGATGTGGTGTTACTCTGACCAGCTGACAGTCATTGCAAAAACACTGACTTTTATTGCAAAAATACAGTCGGACACGGGAATCGGGATTAGTCAATCAGAATCCTGTAGAAGTTAGAGTAATTTTAATTAATGCCGGAATAACTGCAATTAAGCCATAACCGTGATATTTTTTAAAAAAAACGAAATTGATCCAAAACGAAAAATTGGTATAGGCCAATTAGAATTCACGCCGTATAGAGAAATAACATGAAATAACACGTATCGTGAGTCAATCCAGATGATCGGAACATATCAAGATGGACCCTCTCTCCCCCTTCCAAACCCGATATGGGGATTTCCGCCTAAAAATATATTTATGGTAGTTAGTTTCTAATTTCAGGAGAAGAGAGAAAAATGTACTTTGTTGACCACAACCTGCACGCATATGGTTGGCAGTGTGGGTCATAACGCTCAGAGGCTACGCGTTGACGTAATAGTTACGCGTATAAAAAATTCTCCAAGACGTCAGAAGAATATAAACGTCGATGAAACATATAGTACGTTTAGTTGACTGCTACAAGTCAACGTGCAAGTTCTTAACTGTTTTGTATTGCAGTGTCTATGCCTTACTAATTGTAACGCGTAAAGGCTCTTCGTTACGCGGGACATTTTCGGGTTACGCGTAAAAAGGATTCCGTTTTAACGCGTAAAGGATCCGTTACGCGTGAAGAGTCGTTGCAAGTGGTTGGTTTCCTCACAATACACCAATGAAAATCAGTCCGCAGCATGCATGCAGAATATATATGACACCAATATAACGTGCATACTGGCGTCTGTGTATGTATTTGTATGTAGGGTCCTTGGCGGGCATTTCATCTCGGACGTAACCAACTGACAGCTAACTACCGGGGCTTAGGTGAATTTGGATTCGTGTTTCCGAGCCTTTACAAAGATTACGCGTTGGTTGAGATGTTTACGCGTATGACCACACGGCCAACATACACGCCACGAAAAAAACAACACAAAGACCTTTGTGAGCGCACGTCATGACTGGAAATAATGCAGAGTCCTACCCATAGAATGCTTCTGGAGCGAGAGGACTTTTCACCACCTCAGCCGAGGCAATATTGAGAATGAGCGATGAGGTGGTAACAGATATAGAATATATGTTAATACAAGAATTAAATTGTTGATCACTAACTATCCACTCCCAATCAATAATAATTACAAATCTCTCAGCATGACTGAAATACTTACATCAAACATCCGGTCCGATGGTTGGTTGACCCCTCTTTGCAGGTGTAAGCACGGGACATTTTTTTTTTGGGTTTTTGTTAAAGCTGACTGATTTCATAGGGATGGTAGGAGAATCGATCTCGCCCAAAGGGCGCACGGTTTAACGCCATTGTTCGAGTACTGGCCAGCCTCACACATTTCTGGTGGACAAGAACAGGATCATGACACGGTAGGCTACATGTTCTTGGGTGGGGAGGTCATTATTTGGTGTTGTGAGCTAGTGGTGAGTTCATGATTTGCTTGGTGAGCTAGTAGTGAGTCATGTTGCGTGTGAATGAGCTAGTATCTATGTTATACGGTACACGTTGAATGAATGAGCTGTAATGTCATCAAACTTTTACGTCATATTGATGAATGAGAATAACTATAAATTAAGGTAACAATATTCAAAACCGAATCAAGATGAGATATCTGCTTTTATTTGTTTCGATCATGTTGATGGGATGAGCACGGGGAAGTTAAGGGTCTTCAGATCAAGTTCACTAGCTAAAATATTAATATCAAACGTTCGCTTCTTAACTCTACATAAGGATATAAATATTCAAATTTCAATTGATGCGAATGAAGCATTCTAACTTTTATTCACGTTCCATGGTGTTAAGGCGTGATCGCAAAGCGCCTTCGACCTGACCCCGAATAGCGTTTATGTGGTGAGGAGGGGGGAGGAAATTGATACCCGTTCTTCCCGTTTATGAGAGTTGCAATTGACCACTTAAAGGCAACGTTGTAGAACTACTCATTCGATTTTTTACCAGAAACGACGATACACGTTGGGGGCTTGAAATTCCAGATCGTGGGAATACGAAACTGTTTCATTAGCCAGCATGCCCTCACATGAAAATAAACGATTGAGACTCACCTAAGCACTCCGTCCGGTTTTGTGCCCCGTGCGTGAGGTCGTCGTACCTTCCGCGACACTGCTTGCCTGCCAATTGTGACTCGCTGTCTTGATACTGGGCTATCGGGCAGATGACACAGTTGTCGTCATTTCCATTCGTAATATTGTACCAGCTGGGCATGGCACTATGGAGGGAAATCATAACCGTTGGACATCAGAAAATAATTGCTGGAATACAGGATGATGGAGTAAATCAAGTCCGGATCAAGTCCGAATTTTTGAGGGTTCGGACTAACCTCAAGGGGGGGGGGGAACTTCGGAAGCAGGGACTCGGGACACACCTAATCGGCTCTGATCAGGCTTTTCTCACCCCCCGACCGGAGGTTAATCCACCAATTTTATTTGTCTTTTTTCAAATTCGACGGAAGGGAGAAGGACACGTTAGAATTCTCTTATTGCAGCATATTGACCATTCACGTTAACAGGCACTCGGCTCAGGAATGCCTGGAGTAGTCATAATCTTCGGCAATTTTCTTAAGAAAGTTTCATGATTTGGGTTTCCCAAAATGTTGGTACTCAACTTGCGATCTGTGACTGTTTGTCATCTTGAATGTTTCATTGCTAAGGGTATTGCACAGGTCCTGCATTCTACTAACATAGGTCCGCTGTTTTAAAAGTAACTGCATGCTTCAAAGGAAATTATTAGACGCATATTCAAATTAGGCCGAATCCACATTCAACTTGATAAATTTGTTGCCTATTTCTGCTGATGATGCATGAAAATTTCTTTCTACCTAGAGTACGCTGTCCTTTATGGTTGACCACTTCTCGGTCTCACCATAATACATTGTAGTTAATAGCACAGTTTCCCTTGAAGAGGATCAGGTGAATGTTTCCGTATGTTTCTACTGTGATGCGGTTTGCTGGAATGTGTCGGTGGTTACATACTTCGCTACGAGTATTAAATTTACAGATGTGCAAAAAATCTATGGTTTCCACCTTTTAGTAAATACATAAACAAATGTGGCCTCCGTTCTGGGGCCGAAATAAGGAATGCACGCAACGGGTGCGGTGATTTGGTGATTTTATGAGCCCTCTTACGATTTGTTGATGTTATGTTTGGTTGTAGACTAAGATCGCTTACAGTAAATGTCTCATTCCTATACACGCGCGACAATGTGTCGCCATGGAAATTAATGAACTCTAACTCCATGATCGATACCTTCTAGATTTTACATGAGAGAAAAACGGGCACAATGCTACATCATTAACAAAAACAACCACTGGTCACGAAAAAGGCGAGACTGCTGTTCCGTTAACCCACGTCGTTCTTACCACAGGACAAGCTCTCCCAGCTGATTTACCACTACCGGGTTCCGCAGTTTGGTTGTGGGTAATCGTATGAGTACGATCTCTTGCTACTTCCATGTCCAAAGTCTCGTAACTGTGAAATGGAATGAGACTCTCGTTTAATACGATATTGTTAGCGTATCTTTCTCGTGGCCTGTTTCTGGACCCATGATGATCTTTATCTCAATTTGAGTTTTTCCCCTTTAAGTCTTTACCAAAATATTCTACTTAGCGTAATGCGAATGAATGGTACCAAAACATGATGTTATCCAAGAATAATATCTTGGCATAAAAATCGGTATATAAGTAAAGTAGATAGCTAGAAGTAAAACTAGATAGCTATTCTTCTCGAACGTCTCGGAATATTCCAGGAATCAAAACTGAACTGATCTAGAATATGGGCTCAGAAATTAGTGCTCTATTTTTTTTTGAGAGAGAGAGACACAAAGTATTCCGTATTGCTATTTCAATTTCCTAGAGTCTAAGCTACACTGAAAGATCTCTACATTACGAAGTGTTACAGAAATTTTAGGCAAAGCCAGCAATGTCCTGTACACTGCAATACGCTCTACTACTATAGAACTATAGAATTATCCGGCCAGCTACTTGCCTATACATACAAGTTAAAACGAGAGTGTACATCCATCAGGTTACTCTATAGTGTTCAACTTGTATTTACATTGGGATTAAGTTGACCAGATGGTGCTCTCTGATCAGGTTTCCACAACGTCATAAAGTGTAGCCATAGCATACGTATATTTTCTTCATATGGCCTCCGATGAATACAAATCAGCGATAATGTCGAACGAAACGGTTACGACGAACTCGTTCGTTGATCTATTGCTCATGATGATGGGCGTGGCCAGTCTTTCTAACAACCGTCTGGAACCACGTGGTTTCGAACAGTTCTGTATTTTCGCGGGGTCCCCGTCCTTGCTTCGGAATTGACTACGGAAGGTTTGTCCTCTGGGGTGTCAAAAGCCGGATTCGCGGTCTGTACATTTTCGTTCGTTCAGCCCGTCTTTTCCTCGAACGGTTGCCCAACATGTCACGAAACTTTTTTCGGCTCGGCAGTACTGGTGTCCTTGACAACGTCACTGATGGCACCGTGGTGTTGAGTAGCCTCGACAAATGCTTCCTGGATATAAAGTGTGTCTCTGGGTCACTGCAGTCTCCGCTGTAGTAAAGAAGCTCGCTGCCGAGTTGCAACTACCAGATCGCCTCCTCACGTAATATTACACAGGAACGCAGCAAATGGGCTAATTTTTGCTCAACAACAGTCGCACTAGAAAGTTGGTATAAGTCAGCTGGACGCATGAGTGCTAGAAATAGTATACAGACATTACAAGACATGATGCGAGGAATGGTTGTACCAGGGACCCAGAGCAGGTTAATATCTCGCGGAAGACAACTTCCATAACCCATTTGAAAAAAAACAATCAGTTCTTACTAAAACAATTTAACAAAAAATGAAGTAGTTTAAACCTCTATAGATAGAAGTGAAAAAACCAGCACGCCAGATTTACTTCGAGGAATTATGCTCAGCAGCGTTTGGTTGTGGCTTGAGATACACCTTATCATAGAAGAAGACCCAGAACACTTTCTAGCAAATCGTTCAAAGTAATCGTTCAAAGGTTCGCGAAATTTTTGTTGTGATTCCTGGTGCCTCAAAAATACAAACCATAATAGTCCAATTAGAGATTCTGACTGATACCTAGGTTCAAAAATGAATATATGATTGTGGCACTTTGAACTGGACCTTCGATGAAGCTAAGGCGAATTCGGGGAGGTTTATCTATGTTTTCAAAATTGTCAGAGAGCCGTGAATAATGAGGGAATAGCCCTCTCGCAGATGATGTCGTTCAAAGAGTGATTAAACGCTTTCAAAAAGAAAGGCTTACATTCCGTACTCTCTTCTTGGGTGTGGTGGGTTTCATGATCGTTCATGAGGACTCTGAGTGAGCGTCTTTCGACCCTTTCCTACTAAACTAAACTAACTTTTGTTCCAACATTGAAATAAGTCAGTGTTAAACACAATTTTGTTGTGTTTTAAGGGGTTGAAGGGAATGCATTGACCTCTACATTCTGTTGTATATAACTGTTTCTAGATGGAACGTCGTCCAGACATAGCAACATTTATCCGTAGTGGACAGGGTACTCACTCGAACAATCACAACACCTTTGTCGATATGACCAAGTCCTGAGAGCGACCCAATATGAAGAGGGGATTCATAGTTACTGCTGGGGAATGTACGTACTGGTCGTTGCCCACTGGGATACAAAATTGCCCATTGCCCATTCATCGCACGCCACGGCACCATTCCGGGTATATCCATGTGGAAGACAAGGAAGGAGCTGGAAGGAAGCAACGATAGTGGCTCGATCACCAATCTATTCTTATTGTTCAATGTGAGTGCAACCAACGGATGGCATAACGGATAAGTCATTCTACGGCACACAAACAATGATAAAGTAATATTCGGATAATGATCAGATTTCTTAACAGACGAATGATTCACCATTTAATCTGTTTCTGCACAATATGACTTGAATACATTTATCAGCCATCTGAGAATAAATCATTCGATTTGTTTTCTGCATGGTTCTGCTCTCACGATACCGCTTTGGTGTGCCGCATACCAGTTGTTATATGAGGTGTTGACGTTTCAAATATTCGGATCGCGTCTGATATGTTTGCACAGCTAAACAAGTATAGCTCTTCTTCAAGACTCCCTGACTGTCACTCCAGTAGCGCTTACAGGTTTTCTTTCGGAAATGAAAACCCGAAGCCTGAGAAGTAACAATAATCCTCAGCGATTACGAAGTTTGTCTTATTAAAGGGAAGTTAACTTACGCTAACTTCTACACCGAACTACAAACGACTGGGGTTCCCGTTGTTCGCTGTTAGTACACTGCAGATAATATTGTTGTGTTCCCCACGGAAAATCGGTTCCCCCCTCGGGAAATTACAGCTCGTGAGGAGGCATCGTCATTACCCGCAGGACAGAGAAACTCGGTTTCACCCACGTCACGTCGTCAGTTGCCCGTTGCGTTAACTTTGAAGAAGTCAGGACAGTCCTCTACTTCGGGGAACAGTTGTCTGGGGTAGAAAACACACTTACAAATGAAGCATAGGCCAAAATAGTCATTGAAATCTGCTTGTCTTCATTATGAGTAACGGATTACGCGGAAGTGTCAATTCACCATTTTGAGAAACACCACATCTTGACTGTCCATGGCTCACGTGTCATGTACCTTCCAATGATAGTAATCGGTTTCATACGTTGTCTTTTGGTTGAGACTGTATTCTAATATCCCAACAAGACACACCCATCATACCCGATCTGCTAATGAGCGTTGATGATCTAAGCACTGGTATTGACAAGATACAGAGATAACAAGATTTAGGGTGCCTTCACGATTAATTGTTTTAGCTAAAGCAGCAACCAGAAACAGTCTTCGATCCATGACTCAGCTAGACTATGCTGTGAGTTCACTTGGGGTTTCATCCCATTATTTTATCCGAATTCATTCTCAATAACCTACACTACCGATGAGATATTTCCACTCCTTTGAATGGACACTGGAACATACAACCGGCGGAATTGTTGGCGTCATCGAAGAGGTATACCTGACGACGGTTGTCTCCATGATATATAGGGGGATTTTTATGTCTGAGGGTGGGGTTTTTGACGACTCTCAGCCCGCCCCGAGTTGTCCCGGGCTACGGATGTCAAAGTAGACTTCGGCATCGTTGTCCCAATTTTCGAGTTTTGCGTACTGGATTCGGTGGGGGGGACATACCTCGATGGCTGTTTTTCACTTGTCTGCGAGAACACAAACTATCATGTAAGTAATGCAAGTTGTCTGAAGATATATATTGTATATGGCTATAGAGAGTGTTATCGTGTTACTATGCATCCGACACCTTCCATATCCTAACGCTACATCATCCTGGAAGAAGCATAACAATCCATCTCTCAATCGTGGCCATATATTGGGCTATCTTTTTAGGGTCCAAACTAAAGTAAGGTAAAGGGAAGAACATCTACAAATTGATGATGCTGGACTTCTATCAAAGGGTTCTATGTGAATTTACCTCAGAAAATTTCAAATTGACTTACTTCAGGACCCTTCAGTGGCATAATCCTGGCGTTACCATATATTCTTTGCAACCACCTTTACACCTTCCATGTGACCAGACAATCTTCATAAACTGCACGAATCTTGCAAATTAGTTGAAAATCAACGACTTTCATCACCTCGATTCTACTGTGAATAATTGAAACTGAAGGTAGTTGATATCTACACGCTCCGTACAAATCAACAAACTCTAACAAAAATTGCATAACTTAAAAAAAACGACATCTTAGATATCTTAAGCCTGAGGCAATGAGTTCGTATACAATTCCTATTTGTAATTTTGCCTTCATAGAACACAATGCATCTACTGATGCATGATATATCTTTAATCACCTTTGGGTGCTAATTTGCAAAAATATGAAAACTGAACTAGGTATGGTCGCAGGGCTGAAGATTGGAGCAGCATCATGAAACTTGCCATGCATCCATCTCACTCTCCAATATTTCTTCATGGGGCGTTTCATAGCGACTGATCACTTTTTCTGTGGTGGCTCGTTGGCAAGGCACTCCGGGTCCCTCTCCCACCGCGGTGCTTAAGTTGGGACCTGTGAGGACCTTGATTTCAACCAGCGCTGTATAAGCTGCTGCCACATCCTCCGGACTGTCGGGGTGCGTACCAGTGTTCCTATGCCAGGGTAATATCGTATGCAATCACAGATTGGTTCCCCGGTACCGTTTGCCACACCCCCGAGATACCCGACCTAGAGACGAATTAATGGGCAGTGTCACCGGTCAACCAGCGCTACCCGAGCGTTCAGTGTCACCCGTACAAAAAGTGGGAAGCCCAGCTCGATCTCAGTGAACTGAATCCGCTCTCGTCCACTTACCAGAGACACTGTTTGGGGTTCTCAAACCAATTCAAACCACATTGTCTACCGGTTATTTGGAACACACTGATCGCTGGCCCGAATGACGGTCGTGTGTTGGACGCAGTCCAGGGTCTGACTGTTACCACAGTTAGGGGCTCAACGGCTATGTCTCCACTGCGTTGATACATCTCCTTTGTGATCTCTTTTGAGATTTGGCCCTTATTTACAGTTGCAAAACGTTGGAAACACAGATGGTACTTGATGGTACTTCAACCACCAATGATCAATTGATACAGACGGCCGCTAATCAGCTACCTCGCAGCCTATTTCCGCTGTACTTAGGCCACTCCCATGTCCCATCTTCTTGAACAGGTAATCGGTCTGTAAGCCTACTAGCGCATATTCATTGCACAGTAAAATCGACAGACTGTTCTGTAGCCGGGGTAGAAGATCCCGCACATGGCTGTGAGCGACTCGGCCGAATTCAGATAAATCTTCTAGAATCATTGGACAACTCGAAACTGTTGGAGAGAAATGGAATTCCACAATGAGAGGGAGTTTGTTTGCGTGTTGCACCTTTGCAATGTCGTGACCTGGACTGGAACAAATTGAACAGATAAATGATTAAAGTTGAGTTTACGACTATGCCAATGATTTTTCTGTCTTTGGCTGAGGTGCGAGACAAGTGACACATATACAGCGTCATCAGTGTGCAGCTTTCAATCTCTTGGAATTGTGACGTAGTCGACGACCTACCCCGCCCGAACTGCGAACGTACGCCTGATGTACACCTCGTTTGCATACTTGCATATAGAACCGAACGTATATCATTGCCTTACTGTCTCGAACAGAGCCATTACCCTTCTCTCCCCAATCCGCCCATTCCCTAAAGATGAGAACAAAATCAGTTCAAGTTCTTCTTGAAAGTAGCTGTCAAAATCCAACAAACAGATCACACACCGGTATCAATGTACATCATCAGTAGTGTTTTGATAGTACACGCCAAGTATATAAGAGTTTACCGTTTTGAACAGAATGTGTGTGTGGGGGGGGGGGGGGTTCCTTGTACCGAACTACTTGATATCTGGCCAGCGTGCACAAGTCAGTTCAAGTTCTTCGTGAAAGTAACTGTAAAAATCAGCAACAGTTTAACAGGTACAATGTCGTATCATTTCAGTAATGGTGTTTTTGATATAAACGCAAAGTATATAGAATTTTCGTGAACAGAATGTGGGTGGTGTGTGGGGGGGGGGGAGATTCTTTGTACGGACTACTTGAGATCCTCCCCCCATGGCGGCATGCACAAGACAGTTCAAGTTCTCGTGAAATGAACTAGCAAAATCAACAAAACAGATCACAGGTCTCAATGTCATATCTATCAGTAGTGGTTTTGATATACACGCCAAGTATATTAGAGTGAACAAATGTATGTGTGTGGGGGGGGGGGGATCTTTTTTTCCTTGCACGAACACTGATATCCTGCGGCATGGCACGAATTGGATTGAATATTCCAGTGACTATGCCTCCAGTTGACACTGTGTAGTAAACATTTGTTTATACAAATCCATACCAAAATAGTGGTCAGTTTATGGGAGTTGGGGGGTCATATCCACGGCTAGAGACTATTAATTTTAGTTTATAGTTGAATGGTTACAGAGCGGTGCAAGCGTCGTTAACTTTGTCATAGAGATTCTTTATTGTGAAAAGTGTATTGATATTAAATAAAATTCAGGATGTTCCTCGTGTGTACCCACACATAGATTAATGGTATTAATGTTCGATTATAAACAAAAATATTAACAAAATGGTCAACGGCAGAACCTGAAGTTATAACATTACGCCCCGACGAAACGCTTTTTCTAGTAATAGTTTGTATACTAGGTGTTAACTCACTTTTGCACAACGGGGCATTCCCTGCCAGTAAGGCCTCCTGTGTCAATGTCTCTCTCACACGAGGCCTTACTTGGTCCTTCCAGTTGGTATATCCGTCTAAGCACCCTACTGCCATTCCGATCCGGTGAATGCTCGGGCAATGACGACGAATAAACCCGAAGGTTCGGAGAGGGTATCAGCTGCGGAAAGTTGCGGGCTTGGGGGCTCTGGGAGGAGGAGGAAAATAATCAATACATTGGAAAAGTTTAGTCAGTGTCAATATAGTCATCGTCATATTCTATATTTATTTTTATAAACGCTACGGTGGTACTCGGACTGCTTCGCTAGTTTGAGCCGGGGGGACATGGAAAAGTACTTCTAGTCTCTTGAGCAAAGAACAATACGTCAAAAGAATGAGAAATTCCACTTCTCTTCAGTTGGGAGAAGCCAGCCAGCCACCGTATACAGATGATAATATACACATTGGGAAATGACATGGGTAAGACCCATTAGAGGTTATATCATTCATTCAGCGCGATGCAACAGCGACCCACGTGACTTTAAGTTTTAGGTATATCTACAAACAGTGCCTGGACACTGATAGGAGGAGAAACGGAGGAAAATATTACCAAAAACACAGCATTCCCTCATAAGGAGAGAGCCTTGCGGCATTATTTGCTTGATAAAACACACTTTCAAATGACAGACCAAAGCTGGATCGGAATCCATGAACTGAAATACACACATTAAAGACTAGGTTGTCTCATCCTAATAAGAAGCCTCAATACTCAGTAGTAAACGCAATGAGCACGGGGAACGTGGTGGGATAGGTTGTATTTAAATTATAGTGTTGTATTGATTGTGTACAGTACAGTTAAATCCGAAACGATAGTAAAATGTTCAGAAAGACTATCTAATGACATGAGAGCAGCACTATGATTAATCTGCTATAGTCATGTTGGATCTTACACGCAGATATTATGATGCTACGTCACACTCTTCGCTTTTTATTGTTTTCGGGAAGTCTCCCACATATTAAGCTCACTGGTGGCTTTTAAGGAGGAATTCTTTCATTTCGTGTTTGTTTGTGATAATAAATAAGAATTAATGAAAAGAAAAAATATACCCAAATCGAACAGGTTTTCCAGTGAAGGGGTAATGAAAGGGTATGATAGTAAAAACCCTGATTTCGCATGCTTTTAAACGGAATTGGTATTGCACTACTGTTCCATTGCTCACTTCTTACAGTAATGAAAAATGACAGGTCGCCACGTTTTCAGCAGAATCTGGTTGGCTCGAGCATGACGTGAAATATTCTCCGATTGGGTAGCGGAGAATCTCTGTCGCATTCAATGACTATGTCATCTCCAGGAGTTGTTGCGCTTCAACTTCCCATCGGACTATGGCCTGAGTTGCCCCGCGGTTGGTGTAAACTGAGAAATCCTGTGGACACTTAATGAAGATCGGAGATTCGATATCTGAAAGTTCGTCAAAAGTTGACATGATGTCGAAAAAAACGGTCAAAAGTGTGGCATATAAATATTGAAGACGGATATCATGCAAGTAGGTTTCAGTGATGATTCAGTTGATTCGGGAGCTGTGATAATGTTGGGGGAACATTGCGTGAATTCCCGTTCAAGTCGAATCAAATTTTTCCCAGGTCAACAGTGCTAAAGAGTACCATCGACCTATAGAGCTACCGATCAAAATTGTAATATTGAACTGTATTTGGCGTGTTTTACGTAGGCTTACTATGAAGGCACATGTGTCAATTGGTAGCATTATCTAGTCAATCATTATTTATCACCGACGTTCAATAACAACAATTGCTGTGGTGAACAAGACTTCTAGGAGGGTACTTAATCGAAAGGAAAACGAACGGAAAACGGATTTTGTCATTTTCAAATGGTTCGATAATGAATACGCATTCAGCCACACGTATGCTGTAGGTCAGTGGTAGGAAATTTCTCAAAGGAATTAATGTCGGCCCATTTCCTTCCACAATTAGATAGAGGCAGGTAGAAATCTGAATAGCCTTTTGACTATCAAATCAAGTCGCCGCATCAATAACGATTGACCAAATCAGAGTAGGTATATTTTGCATTTTACCTGTACATGCGAGTTCGATGTGTACGTGACACTGGCCATCTCCCCTGCCAGCGAATCAGGTCTACGGTCGATGGGTTCGATTTATACCCCGCCCTTCTCCACAACCCAAGAACAAATGTCGTCAAACGATGGATTGAACAGTACAATTGGTAGGTTGCTCACTGACGTCTCCGGAAGCCACCAGGCACTTGGGGCATGTTTTTCTGTTGGAATAGTTCCATACTTTTTTATATATTTTTTTCCCCACGAAACTGCGCCGTCCAACATCCGTGGTATCTCCACCGAACTGTATGCTAAGATGGTTATTGTCACTGGCTTTGGACATCAGTTTACCGACTTGAGCGTTAACCATCATGAAGCAAAACGATGACAAATACGAACTCTAGGGGGGGGGTACAATAAGAGGAGGCTACTCCAACTACAACCCCCAGGTCACCAAGAAGCCAGGAACTCTTTGCTTCTGAGGTAAATTGGTTCAATTTATTTTTATTCAATAACACGGAAGCAGCCGGCTATTCTCCATGACCTATCCTGTATCCTGATAACCATTTCTCATTCCTGTTCCTATACTGGATAATCATTTGAACCAAAGAAACATATTTCAAACAATATATAAGAGGTCTATGTAAGGTGCAGGCGAGAATATTGAATAACCTTGTTCAGTCAAAAACAGCAGTGAAACCAAATTAGTAAGCAACACGAATCACACGGTGAACCGAACTAACCTTAGCAACTGATGTCCTGACCGATCCCCCAGTTCCATTAGCTGTGGACAAGTTCTGGCTGAGCTTCCAGTTCCCAAGATCCATACGGCAAGAGAAGGTACACGTTGAACCAAAGGGTTCTGAGGATGCTGGCAGCCGGTCTTGATAACCGGGGGAGAGGCCGGAATGGAAGGACACTGTACCGCTGCGAATACGATAAATTAATTTAACCTGAAGGGGGTTCTGTGGAATTATTACTGGGGAAGGTTCTACATATTTTTTCTGTGTATAGATGGAAAATATACAACAGGTCTGATGAGCACAACGAGTATCGTACTATCGTGTAGGCGAGATATACTACGTGCCTGCGTACGTGAATTAGACGAATATTGATACAATAGTTAGACAAACGATCGACCCTATACAAGCCCGACAAGGTTGCAGACACCGCACCACCCCCCCCCCCCCCACCCCCAGGTGGCGTTACGGCATTGTGACGAAGAAGTTGTTGTACATGAAAAACGAGTACCCTTCATTGCGAGCGTGCAGTAGAAAAGTAAATTGTGAAGGGTACAACGTGTTCTGAGCCCATACCCTCTGGCGTACAGCTCGACGCCATCACCAATTTGCCCTCTGAAGTGTTGAATAAGGCCCATATCAGGCGAATTATTAGAATCATTTTGCGAAAACATTCAACCCTAATTCAATCACACGTGAAGCACCTACGTGAACATTGGGTGGTTGGTCAATATTCACGATGGCTGTGAGCCGCCAGAATGCAAGAGGTGGTATCTGAGCCGTCGAAGTTGTAGCCAAGGTGCACTTGGAACGAGCAGTAGCACCAAGGATCTGACTGGGACAAACGACGCCCCACTGGCTGGCGCTTGAATGGAGCTGCATCGATGTACTATGGATGGAAACATCCAAAAAGAAAAATATCTCATGCACCTTTCCCGAGTTACCCATTGAAACTCAACAAAATTTGAAAACATAATATGAATAGGGATGTAGCCTATTACGCGTCTGTACCAGTGCCCTCTTTCTTGTACTCACTAGTGAATGTCGGCCTTAAAACTCTCGGCACCCTCTTCCAACCTGAAGAATAAGGATATGTTATGATCGCGCACTGGCAATTAGTATTCAAGTACCACAGAAAGAGAGAACAAGAGAGAGAGATTCGATACCATAACGAGAGATAGGGGGAGAGAGTGATCATAGAGAAAGAAGAGGAAGATCCCGACGCAAAAAGTTACTAGTACTGTGAGTAGGAATATCGCATCTGGCGTGGTTGCCCGCTTCGTCAGCGGCACTGAAGGTGGCAACATGATAACCTTCGCTGAAAGGGAACCGCGGTCATTGGCCAGGACACTCGTCAAGGGAAGAGAAAGAAATATAGTTGGTCCAATTCCGTTAATGCATGGTGTCAAGGTCGCGATGATTGTTTTATCTAGAAATCTGTACCGCATCCTCACAAAAAATGCTAATTATATGATCATACAAATGAAGTTAACGTCAATGCCAAAAGGGTGACAATGGTACATGTCCAATGACAGTGGTACATGTCCAAGACAGGAGCGTAGTTGTCCGACGAGGGGGGAAGAGTTCCGTCAGGTAGGCTAGAATGTCATGCACTGAGACGTGGACCTCATACTACCCTCTACGAACAGCAACAATTTTGGCAGCTAATTAATTTCATTTTCACGCTCTCCTTATTTTCCAACTCTGAGAAAGTTCGGTTCGTCGGACAGATTCTTAAGTTTGCTCTCAGACTGGAGATACGTTCTTTACCGACGGGGAAGGTTTGGCACCCCGTACAAAAATCAAAACAGGACCAGTTGGCTGTCCACAAATACTCACGAATAGCATACTTATTCCTGATATCAGCATTACCAGAACCAGCATTATCGGTAATCTCTGGCGTTCCGTAGTTAACCAATGCTTCAGTTGATCCACTGCGTTTGCGTAAACCTGGGGGGGGGGGGGGGGGGGGGGGGGGGGGGGGGCATGTACCGTGGACAGGGCTCGGTAAGGAGGTGCCTGCCACATCTTGAGAATTAGGAAAATTAGGGAAAGCTGACCATTGAATTAAACGTTTTCTCCCTAAATACAAATGGCCTCTCCACATTTCACTAAACTTAGGGCATGTACTTTCATTGAAAAAAGTAAACCTCTGATCTAATTGCCAAAGCATCGTGATCGTATTCTCATGAAAATCAACTTGACCAGACACGGCAATAAAAAAAACAGAACAACCGATGAGGAACCTTGAGCCCAGAGGATAGAACTAACTGTGAGGGTGATAAGTTAGAACACTCACAGGACTTACCAACGCAAGCAACATTCTGTGGGTTGTCCCACGCCTCTTTATCGCCAGAAGCTTCGAAACTGGTCTATGCTAGATGGAAGCCATCGTTGCATGGAACTGACATACTGGAGCCATATGGAAGACTTGATCGAGTTGAACAGGAACTTCGGTGTGACCTCCCCGTAGTCAAGAGAGGAAGTTCCCGGGACAGTTAACGTCTAAAAGTAAACATCATATAGACAGAAATTAAAACGGGCTCTCACACAGCCTCAATTCGACGTATATATTATTTCCTGGTCGAAGCATGATGCTAGAGGCGTTCTCTCCCTTCCTCGTGCAATCCCGGATGACTCAGCTGTCGCAGGCGACTGTGCAATAGACTGAATTAGACTCTACAGAGGCTACAGGGCAAAATAATCATAAAAACTGTCTAGTATAATTCCATCTTTAATTATCCTAGATTACCCCATAAAATGTAAAGCATGAACGAGTTTTACTTCAATGTAGCAATAATTCATACTTTTCCCCTTTTCCCCTGAGAGAGTCGGTGAATTCAGCTGAGGAGTTACAACTCGTTTTATATTAACCCTTGATTCGAGTATATCGGCCTAACAATATGAGACTGGAGTCCTGCAAAGGGCAAACATCATTTTACTCCCCCCCCCCCCCCCCAGGCGACCCTAAATATATGTGGTGGTTCTGTGTTTTCCGTGTGTTGTATAGCCATGTTTAGACTGCAAAGTACCTCCAACTGGTTCAGGAATGTTTCCCTTTGACCCCAAAAACCAAGGTGCGCGGGGAGTTCTCAGTTGACATTTGTGGAGAGTACCAAAACCTGTTCGATGTTTTTTTTTCTTTTTAAACAAAGGTGTCAACGCAAGCCAAGTGAATGGTGGTTTAATAGTACCTTCACACAGTAAGTCCGCTGAGACCAGATCCATCGACCATTACATGTCCGTTCTGGTTGAAGTTATTCCAGTTGCAGCCTTGTCCCGGTCTTACCAATGGGAATGACAAGTATATGGTAGTCACCTGCTTTCCGAACAGCCAGATACGACCATTCTGAATAGCCGGAACGTCGATGTGTTGGCTGAATGAAATGGAAAAAAAAATACAACACTTTATAGAATAGCATTAAATATCGAAATGTCGGAGACTACGTATTTGGACGTTTTTATTACATTGAGGTTATCGAATTCTTAGGGTCAAATTTCGGCTGATGATAGTGAAAATTAGTCACGGTACTCTATTGCACAATATTCTCCTGAGAGTCACGGGGGATACATGATTGGAAAAGTAAACGCAAACACGTACTATACAATTCCGGAACAACGATTCAAAGTAAGAACTTAATGAAAATTTTACAAAAGTGTTTATGGAAGGGTATGGAAGAATCTCAGATAATTTATCGTCTTCCTGTTATCAAGGCCAAATTGGCAGCATTCACTGTGTAAAGTTAGGGGGTAATTGACTCTCGCAAATCGGGGCAAATGCCAGAAACCTGATTCAACCCAATCTTACAAAGGGGAACGATAGCTACAGAATTCTTGACGTCCATCGTCATCGGACGGTGAGAAGCATAACACAAAAATCTGACCATAACTTGTATTATATCATACGGGTAAAAGACTACACGTGTTAAGAGATAATTTTCACCGTTGGTAGCCTTGTGCAAAAAGCCGAGGGGGTGTGGGGTTGGATTCTGATATGTCCTAATTTTTGTCTGTGTCATTGGAAACTCTGTGGCATTCTTGATTATACGGCGTATATTACGCACACTGCAAAAATGTTTTATCCCGACAGCTTTCCTCACCAGCGTTCTACATTCGGTAGCCTATATTACTATTCAATAGCCTGAAATGAGCAGAAACATGCTTAGTCATATGAACGAGGAGAATCGTAATGAGGTATTCTTACGGATACAATTTAATGGTTGTGAATCCCATCGACCGACAGTTGATGTATTGCTGACAGCGGTGCAATCCATGAGAATTTCGTCCACAGGTTGGGCAGATGATAGCCGTTCGCACAGCTTAAGCTGCATGTTGAACCGAGCACCGGAGAGTATGAACACGAGCCTGCCCGCTATCAGATCCATATGTCCGTTCCGAGGGATGCTTAGTGAGGGACACTGGTAAAACTTAAATGGGAAAATAGCGATGTTTGGTCAAGAGTAGTGACGATAACTGAGAAGTTATTGATCTAAAATTGTATTATATACAAGATAGTTATAATGAGTATGTTTTCAGGGCCTGCTGAAATGAATTTTCCGAGTATGTTTTGGACAGTGGGCGTCCCAGGGGGGGGTCAGAACCCCCCATGACCCAAGTGAGTAATACATTAACAACACAAAACCTATTTTTTGCAGTGCAGTAGACGGTTTTGTAGCTGTTATTTAGCAACGATCGCAGCAGCATGAGTCTAGGGGCCCATAAAATTGTACTTGTTTCTGATGAAGACACAAGTACTCGATCCCACGAGTAACCTACTACCACGCATAGAAGTAATAAAGACAGGGAATACACACTGTGGTGTTCATGACATTGTACTGAAAAAGTATTTTTCTTTGATCATACCCCTTATGAATATGATGGGAGGGAGGTGAGGGGGGGGGGGCGTGACTGAGACAAGTTTGAGTAGAGCGAGCTATGTTTGTCTAGAAAATTTAGGGGGGATTTTTTTTTTGGGGGGGGGACCCCGGGGATTTTGGGCTCTTGAGCACCGTCCTATAAATTCAGTGCTAACGGCATCAAACAACAGCGATCTATTACCAATAATACCCATCAGCATTCACTCAACTGTGTTATTCGAAAACGAAAACAATTTTGACGAAAATAGGACGTACGGTTGTCGAGATATTAACATATGAAGATTTCGCTGGTGAACCCAAATTCTTAGAAGCAATACCTCTTTTCATTCACAGCCAACACACGCACGCACACACCCAACGCCGCCGCACACACGCACAGATAAATGACATGACTTCTTGCGCATCAATGAGAATTGTACCCTAACATTGAATCTAACAGTGCATGAAGCTGTGTTCCCTTCACTGTCTGTTGCGAAGTATAAGGGAATACTGGCCCTCTTGGAAACACCGTCGTGCGTTCACACCCTCCTTTACAAGAGTGGATACGGTCAGTTTCCCTAAGACGGTAGAACCTCACATCAGTACCTGAGGAAACAATTTTCATGATGATTCGTGATGGGCACTATTCTGTATATGTGAATTTCTATAATAGGACATTTTCTTAAGGAACCATCCTCTGACGACATACTCTTGCAGCACATCCTTCTAGTTCTTCCACCAATGATCCAACCTCGATGGTCCTAAGTAAGATTCCTACCAAGACCAGTACTGATCTATTCCATCATATGTCCAAGGCACAAACAGTAGTCACCTAACGCGGAAAAAACTTCTTTCACACAACGTCCACAGGTGATTCTGTTTCTGCGCTGGTATAATTGGTACCCAGATGAATGACAATACTAAATGACTATTACCATGCTTCCTTCCCATCGAACTCGTATTTTGAAACATGTGCAAAACTTTGACTTACTGTCAATGGCTCCATGGGGAACCGGGACACGACAAAATCGTTCAGAGGCCTAGCAAAACTCAGGGACTGAACCGGGACAGTCTATAGCGGGAGCCTGGGACATCTGTTAAAATGAAGCATATGTCGTACAGTGTGGCATTAACTAAGAATCTACACCCATGAATGTGTGTGTGTTTGCTAAATAATGCGATAATTGGTGCGGGAGCGGAATCCCAAGGCTGTTGCTTCCAATTGGTGGCGGTATGGGATGGCAATATCGGCATTGAACACATGGCATATCTAAACTGAATGTGTTTACTGATTTATCGATATGGGGTTTCCACCATCCACCTTCGGTTTTTATTTGACTTACTTCATTGAAAAACCAACTGGCTGGTACTTAATAATCAACTACTGATCGATACTCTCCCAAGCCAGGCAAAGGGATGAATTAAAAACAGAATTGGCATCTGGCGTACCTGCCATACTGGACCGCTACCAATGTAGAGGAATTCCACCCACTGCCAACTGAGAGACATTCTTCGATTTGGTCGATCCAGATGGGGAGGGGGAAACCCTTGTTGCCAGACACCGACGCAGACGCCTGGTAATCCTGCATGTGATTGACATCAGTTCGGGATTAACGGCTATGGAACATCCCTAAATGAAGCCGTTCACCGGGGAGTCGAAGGGTAAGCATCTGACCGCGACAGAGACAGAAAAAGGGATTGAATAACCGGTATAACAATGATCCGTACGATCATACACAGATTCAGTCTATAATTACTTTTTCCGTCAATTGATTGACACATATGTTATGGTGCGAATAAACCCACCATGAAAATGCAACTATTCTCGAAAAGTAGAGAACATTACAAAGGTTCATATACATAAAAATCGAATAGTATTCCATTTGAAATTGTTATCATCAGGGGATGATGACAAATAAAATAAATACATTCGGAAGTCGAGTACGGTTCCATTGGGTACGGTATTTTATGAGCTGCCGTTTTCAAGGCTAATTTGTTGAGCCTGGGCTGATGTCATTCGAAGAGGTATAAGGCGTTCACATTGTACCACAACGGGAAATCTCTCTTCCTGTAACCTTTCGTAGCTCTGACTACTAATGTGACACGTGTGGACAATCGAAACACCCATTGAACTTTCAACACTCATACGATTTGTTTGTTGTTATCAGGGCTTTTGCCCCCCAAAAAATGCGTCACATTGATATACCTGATGTTTGAAATCACTTGACCTTGCCCGCTCAGGACGTTTGTGACGATTGTGCAAGGCGAACAAGGGGTTCGAGGAGGCGGCGTTTACTAAACGATTCATAGAAGCACATCATGAACCCGTGTATTCCCGCTGCTTCAGGGATGTTCAGCTATATTTAACTGCATACCGTCCGTTCACTTCGTCTCTTCGAAGCATTCGCCTTCTCCCCATGAATTGCTCAATTTGGGATTGGACTAAGACATAAGTCTAACTCAGTAGTACGTTGTTGAAATAGTAGTCTGATTGTTCACTTGCAAAAGGTCAATCTGAATACAAACCACCGAACAGTCCTTCTATGAATACACCCTACCTCGACGCGTAGTGGAATACTGTTGAGGCAGCGGCTGATTCCCGGCTCGCCTCGCGCCCTCTATAGCCTCAGCGACCACGTGGGTCACGCCGCGCGCTCCCGGACAGGATCAGCCGCGTGTGCTCGAGCGTGACGTCCCTGCTCTATATAACATTTCTTCCGGAGAGCCAGAGCTCTGCGTCGGGAGGAGTACATGGGAGACGCCAGCAGCCCTGCTGAATAAATTATTCCCTAAGGTAGTGACTTTACACACTCCAATTCGGCAACTCTACACAAAATCGCCAATATAAATACAACCTACCTAATGCATACATATACATTATATAAATACATCAGGGTACGGAATCAAGCATGATAGACCCACGGATTATTACATTCAACAAACAAAAAAAAAAAAACTCCTTAATTTTCAGAGAATTTCAGACGTAATCTTTGCGGCCTTATTATGATCCCAAAGAAACAGGTAACCGGATCACAAATATAACATAACGGTTTTAAGTACCCCTCTTAATTCAGCCGCCTGAGTTACCTCAACTTTTTGAAAAAATTTCTACTGAAAATTATGGTACGAATAACATTATGACACGATACGTCAAGTATAATAAAAAAAGGGCTAATGAAAATGCGGTTTCGTCTTCACTACTTACGTTCACCACTGTCGTTGTAGTTTGTCCCACATCCCCAAGCCTGTGCCACCGTCTACGAGGTCCACTTCCGTGGTGTCGGTTGGCATGTAGCACGTGTTACACCCTATAAAACACATGTGGTGTTAAGGGGAAGCTTCTCATCGTGCAACGATCTCTGTAGCCATTCGTTGGTACCGGAACAGCCGACCTCTCAAATGTAATGACATGGAATTTCAAAAAGTCAATGAAATTGAAAGTGACATCCAATGCATTTATTATGTAGTTTGGAAATGTAGTGACCGCAATGTTTCATTTAACTTAGTTACCAAGAGGATATTATATATTTGGAATATCGAGAGACTCCCGAATTGGTAAATTTCAACCGAAATGCTGTTTGACCAGCGGTATCATGAGCCCCCACGGTTTGATGAGCCCCCACGGGTTT
Source organism: Sclerodactyla briareus (assembly GCA_026419785.1). Lineage (NCBI taxonomy): Eukaryota > Metazoa > Echinodermata > Holothuroidea > Dendrochirotida > Sclerodactylidae > Sclerodactyla > Sclerodactyla briareus. The sequence goes on from JAODTK010005623.1 coordinate 80,590, forward strand.
GTTGAGCCCCCCGATAGGCTCTCGAGAATTTGATAAGACTCCCACGGGTTGATAAAGGCCCCCGCGAGTTTTTGGTCAACTTCTTTCCATCTTTCATATTGTATTCATATATTATCTGTATACAGAATTTTTCTTGGGGAGGATCAGTACTTGATTGTGTAGTTGTTGATGACGCGTGTACGGTCACTTCATTGTATTGCTCCACACTTGTACATCTTCAACTGGCAGAACTACCACCGGAAAATTCAGTAGCCAAATCACTAGATTTATCGCTAGTGAAAAAGTAACTTCTGCGCCCAATTTAAGATAGGCTCACCTTGGACCTGGGAAGCTGGTGTACACTGACCGGTAACCACAGCAAATAAGTCTGTGGACGCCCAGGATATGTCCTATCACAAGCTAGCGGCCATGGCGTACCAGAGAGAGACGTCACCTCCCCTGGACATCATTTCGTGATAAAAAAGTTTTCCCCTTTTGGGGGGGGGGGGCGTTTTTTTTAAATGGAGCAACATAAGGACTTGGACATGGATAATTTTATAGGGGGATAAGGTAAATTAGGAAGCTTTTAAACAGTTAGTAAATCACAGGAACTACCAGTAAGGGGATAATGCAAACACATTTCAATTGGTATTTGATATTCTGATGAATGTGGATGGTCCCTGTAAACGACAGTTTGGCAAAACCATCAGATATAGATTCGTAACATGCTCGCTCCTGAAGCTATTCCGTGTTAATGAACAATTCATAGGTATGGAGAAATTAGTCATGTATTCACTGACGCATACATATTGAGCAATCGCACAGCCTCTGGAAACTGTGAACACCGAAACACAGCAATGTGGTGGTAAGAGACTATCGGTCCGAACCACGGAATAAAACGTGCAAAAACATGCTATTCCACTGAATGGATGAGGAATATCTACTAAACGTTGATTCCACTGACAGGCTAGCTCTCGCGCATAACAGGCTATCGACTGGCCGACTAGGGTATAGCTAGCTGGAATAGTGGTAGTACGTGAGTGGGGACGTACCCGAGTCCCCGAGTAACGTACTCTCCCTCTATGTGTCCTCCCCTGATGTGAAAGTTGTATTCAATGTTATATTGATTACCTTCGCAGGGGTTCGTTCCCGTCCCCGTAGCCCACTGTCTCCCCAGGCTTAACCAGGCAGTGCCTGGAAGGGACTACATGTATGTATCTACCGTCATGCATCCCATGTGGGACACCACGAGCCGTAGTCGGTGGGGCAATTGGCTAAATTGTTCCTGAAATGGCCTCCGTTCGGGGCAACCAGGATGGACACTGATGACTGGAATCAAGGAGGTTACTATTGAATATCACTTTGGCCATATCGATAACTAGGTGAGCTCCGAATGAGGCATTGATCATTACTGGTTCTTGCTCTCATCTTTCAACGTATTCAAAGGTGGGGAGAGGGCCTGTGAAGACGAAAATGGATCGAAACAGACCCACTGAACCGATATAGATCAGCTGAATCTCTGTTGCAATCAGCTCTGTATGGATGGATAGCGTGGTGTAGGCCTAATGGTGAGATTCCCACTCCTTCTGTTTCGTAACAGACAGGTTTCATGCAGTTGTTGATGGCTCAGTGCCTCTTTGTGCGCTTTGGGAAGTAATGGGTGTCGGAGGTTTACTGTACCTCTCGGGGTTTTCGGGTGAATTTGGCGTCCTCGACTTCTCTTGGCTTTGACGAAGGAAAGTTTGGGTAACCTCCATTGTTCAGAAACGACTAAATGTTCGAGGTTCTTAGATGGACTGATTGGTTCCCGTACATCGAAGATAAAATAAACAAAATCAGTATATTTACCCTCGCATGTAGGTTGCAAATCACTCCAAGTTCCTTTCATCACATAGCCATGTTGTTCGCTCCTGCAGATCAGCCAATTAGCTCCACCGAAACGGTATCCCGGCGCACACTGTACAGTAACGTAGAGCGGCCGCGAATCCGTAGGAGCAATTGATCTATTGGGAGGGGCTTTGGTTCAATTCGGGGCATCTGACAGCTGTCATTGTATAACGGGAAAGTGGGGATGAACCTTAGAAGAAACTGGAGTCCCAACAATGAAGGATAACTGATCTGATGTAGCTAAGGTCCTATATATGGCTTTATCATCAACAGTCCACATGAACTGGTTGCGTTGTAATCTCACCGGTTTCACACTGGAGCCCCCTCCCCCATACATGTGTTTTCCATCCATTTTACCATTCTTTTCAAAGCATACTGTAACAAGATATGATTCCTCCCTTGTCGTCTCACCTCTGACTATCAAATCTTAAAATTGGCGTCGCGTGGTCCCAGATGAGTCTGTGGCGTGTAGCCACGGATATTGCCAACCTCTCAGGTGGCGCCCGCCGAGGCCAGTAACCTGCGTTATCACTGGCTCCTCCTCGGATTTATCGTAGCTGTTGGCGGATCCCATTGGACGTTTTTGGTACTGGAGCCATCATCGGCGTACAGAACCATATTCTTTGTACACTCAATATTGGGTTGGTAACATCTGAACAGAATCGACAACAACGAGTTTTTGTTTTTTTTGATTCTCTTTTCAATCATGCTGACGTAAATTTTTCATCTCAAACCATTGGCCCATTGTCTCTAGAGTTCTTCACAATGATGATGGTCCCTACGAGACTTATAAAACATTGTCTCTTGTGGTTCAAGTCGTTAGGGGGTTGTACTAGAAAGCGTGCATTGAGATGTAATATAACAATATTGGCTATTGAAAAAATTATATGAATTGCCTGTTTCATTTTTGTTCTCTATCAGTCGCTTTAAGGGAGCATTGAGATTGCTGTTGTTGCATTGCGTCCTATTTCTGTGCATACCATTACTGCTTAGACAGACTACTTTATATCGATTATTTACTCAACAAGCGATCGCCAAAAAGTGTCTCGCCTGGTTGGACGATCGGTGGTTTCTATTATTCATTACACAAACAAACAACCGTCTTGCAGACCATTGTCATGTCGAACGAACATCACAATAACACATAAAAAAAAATCCTGAAATTCCTAAAATAACTGGCTATAAGTTTGCTCTTATACAAAGACCCTTAATTGCTTTTTTTTTTCCTCTTCTTATCCATCCCCCCCCCCACTCTATCTCTCCATGAATAGCCATAACCTGAATCCATGAATACCCATCCCTAATTTGAATAAAGTTGTTATCACCGCGTCAACTCACTTCTTTGACCCAAACTTGGAATGTTTCAAACCCCCTTTTCAAATAAAAATTTTCCTCTCTATATTCAGTGCCTTTTCATTCTCCAACAGCCAGACATGCACCCGCCCCCCTGCCATGCCCAAACCCACACCCCCCCACCCCACACACCACCCACTACATACCAACACATCCACATGCAGCGTCAAATACCTCCAAGTACCAGGCCTGAATAAACAACATAGGTGATACAGATTGATAGTCTAGCTTCTTGTGGTAGCAAATCCTGAGTACTGTGGGTTGTCAGTAAGAAATGTGCTAGATCAGGAACATTACGGGCTTGTATCACAACGTAGTGAGAATGGGTGCACTCCATGCCATATCCGGGGGATGAGAGAGGAAAAATGTTTACATTCTTTTTGTAGGTCTAATCAACCTAATCCATTGGGGGGGGGGGGGGGGGTGTCGGGGTAAGAGAGGGTTTGCTTTGTCGGCAGCCTTTATCACAGAGTAAAATTGTCAAGAAACTATGGTTACTCGTTCCTCAGTGATTTTGTCTAACAGAAGCTATTATTGATGGAATTCAATGAATTCATGTACATCAACCACATCAAATAAAAATCCAGAAATTTTAACGGACCATACCTACTTAATTTGGCCGAAATTTCTTACCAATTTGGAAATTGGATAAATTAGGCACATACAATGGGACCTCTACTGACCCCAGCTGTACTTTGAAACATGTTTGTAGAAAACCAACAAACATTCAAAAATTATGCAAATATTAGACCCTTAAATTAACCTCCAGTGCCCCCACGTTCACTTTTAAATTTCTCGGACCATGGTAAACCACATCCACAATTTTCGTGAAAATCTGCAGAAAATTTCGCATAAATCATGCAAGTTAGACCCACTTAATTGGCATATTTTCGGCTGAAAATCTAATCAGTTCAGCTACCTGTCATTCCAGATCCGACATGCCAAACACAATCCTGTAGCACATACGTCTTTCGGTGTAAGCTTGCTAACGAGCTAAACATAAATAATTCATAAAATGATCTAATTTGGGTAACTTATTAGGACTTTGCCGACCCAAATCTAATCAGATCGTGTAAATCCAACCCCGGTTCTCACACACCAAAATGTCGTCATTTCAGCCTCGCGGTTTTTTTGTTGTGAGCAATCCTGCTAACAAGAACGTGTGGACCACACACACACAGACCTACACACACACACATACACACACACACACACCAACACACGCCAAGTCTCTTCCTGAGTTTTCATTCAGACCGAGACAAATATTTGGTGCTCGATCCGGGTAATATTATACCATCCCCATGGAAAAAAACTGAAGTATTTCGGACATTTAAATGGCGGCCGAACGTACCTATGCAATCTGGTATAGACCGCTGACCATGATCGTAATCCCGAACATGTCAGCAGCCTGCTAGTATCTCTCCCGCACTAGCGTTCCATCGTCATCACTATACGTAGCAGGTGCTTCCGTAGAAATTCGTATTTGACACGCTTACTCTGCAATTTGGGGGATGTGATGTAGGATGGCAGGTGATCACTGTCGGAAAGAATGTTCAGTATTATCATATCCGTTTCGTTCAGACATTTGAGTTTTTAATGTCAATGAAGTATTCCCATCAATGCTATTCACATACGGTGTCGCCACTGATGCTCCCGAGGTTTCCTAGTTGCTTGACTCTATTGGGTCTATATCTTCGATTCGAGTCACAATCATGGGTGCCAAGCCCTCTTCCTAAATTGTTGCTGTGTTAAGAATCGAAGTTGAATCGGCAATTTTTCCATATTGAAGGACATTCCATTCCGCCTTGCTGGATCGCCGCCCTGGTCCCATTTCAAAGTATTTGAGGTGGAGAGGGTCAAAGAGTAGAGAGCTTCCAAATATCGTACTCATAATGCGCAGTTGTCGACCGAGTTCGAATATCATGCATGGCTTCATGACATGGAGTACAGCGAGGGACTCTTTCTCTTTATAGAGGTGAAGAGGGATTATACGGGTTTAAGTTCGAACGTGTGAAAAAAAAAAATGTTTTTCATGGTTTCCGATTTCGAAAAAGTATGATAACCTTGGTATCATTTCAATGTAGGCGCTGGCCAAAAATATATATAAGTTAGCGAAAAATATATTTCGGCGTACGACTGTAGCCAGAAAGAGGGAGAAGAATGTGTGTATCGTGCAGCAGGCTAATTTGAAAGTGTATTGTACTCCAGCGTAGTGTCCACCTGATATGGTTCATCGCCACATTCAATAAACACAGAATACCACATAAGTGAACTTGAATCCAACCTTTTGTCCTGGAACTCGTGCTTAATAACTAAATACCCAACCATCGTTTTATACTTCACTTTTATAGCAATGTAAAAAAAATATGTGTAGATCGTGGGTAGAAAGGAGTTAATTTCAACATACTTGACATAAACCGTCGCACCGAATACAATTTAGGCTTGTAATGGATTAAGCTGTTCACTTGCGTGTGTTCCTCATGATGAGCACACGAGTCCACATTTGACTTTTTGGGTTATCTGGGTAAACACGATGAGCCCATTGTACATCTTATCGGGTTGAATCCAGTGTAGAGCTTTCTACAGTGGCATTAATCTTCGTTTTCCGGGGCCATCAAGAAGTAATCTGAGACAACCTAGGTCAAAGCATGTCAAGGAGTCGCTAGATCCTCGCATCTCTCTGATACCTTTTATAATAGGACATATGCGGCTTTTCATGACCCATGATTGATTTGTATATGTATCACACTTCTCATACAAAGAGTAGTTTATGTCTGGGGACTTTTCATCATTGAAGATTCATTTTGAGCAAGACCGTATGAAGATTAGAATAAAAAATCTACCAAGTCACACCAGTTGTTAGCTGACGACCTTCATCTCAAAATATGGGAGGAGAGATTCAGACCCGAATTTCAAAGCTGATCGGACATTTTTTTAGTAGGATATGGACCTCGTTGAGCTCGTTATATCACTACTCACGAAAAGGACCTCGTAACATGCGCGACGACGCCAGGATGGTAAATGCATCATTCTGTGAAGGTTGAAGTTTTATCTTTTTTTAAAACCATGATGTGTTTCAGAATGTTGTTACTATTGTCCTGCATAATTGATCCAATCCAGATCACCGTCGTGGTGGAATTCCCATCTCTGCGCTCGGTATTTAACAACAAAATTGCTACTGCAAGTACTGACCCAAACCACACTTTAACTGTAGGCAGAGTGCAAACGTGGGCGTATCAAGCTTGATGCCTCGGGCAAACACATATATTCCCCACGTGAGGCCGTGAGAGGGGGGTGGGCCACGGGGAGAATACTTATCGGTACCAGGGCTTGGCTGACATCAACGGCGAACGCCTTCTCTCCCCCCCCCCCTCCCTCCCCCACCACAAGATCCCCATCCACCACTCTCTGTCGCCTCGTCATGTGACATATCACCCTACCTCATCTGCATCGACAGGAAGGAAACTAATTACCTCGTCATGTGGCAGCGTGGCGACAGACCACTGCAGGAGCGGTTACTGGGAATCTCCGTGTAGTCTGTACCCTGGATGGCAATGGATTACTCTGGAGCTGCCGAGAATTTCCCCTTATTACAACGAGCGTGCCATTTGTCGAGGTACAACTGCTGCTTTGATCTGATACTTGATCGTAGAATGGTTAAATGTAGGAGCGTCAGGGTGTTTCTCGAACGATTCGAACAGAAAGCTTTATTTAATATTATTCCTTAAAAAGGCCACCGTCTTGGCCTGTAGCTAGCTCATTGTATTTCGTCAATTGACATTCGACTTATGACGAGAACCAACTTATAGTGTTGTATCCAACACCTGTGAAAACAACTTAGAATGTGGTATTCCCACACTCTGCCTATTCTTTTCTTGCCGCAGCAGTGTTCATCAGTGAGCTTTGCAAGCGAACATTCTTGGTCCGAAATCCATCGGGGTCACGTACGTCTTTCCCCTAGGTAGCTGTACATGCAGGTGCGACGGACCGATGCCCTGTCTTCACTTCAGGGTTTCCGTTTGTAATGGAGGGGACTTTCCTCGTGCGGTCACTGCAGGTTTGTGTTTACGGTATTTTTTTTGCGAAAGTCTCGTTAGTTGGCTGTGACAGTCACGTTTGAACTTGAATCTTTCCGCTTCACAGTACCAAGAAAGTGGTCGGACACCTGGATCTCACTAATCGTCGTCCTTTCGAGGGAAGTAGGATGGCTGTCCCGGGAGCATGTGTAGTCATTGGTTAACCCCTGCCTCGATATCATCTGAGCAATATCCGAGAGGTCCAGGCGAAGACGATTATCGCCGGTGGCTCATCCACGATTAATACGTCAGGGTTCTTTCGTGAGCCGTACTTGGCTTCCTGGATCGGTTAAAGTCAAATCGAATAAATCCCAAATCTGGTACTGTATACATAGCCATAGCACAGCTTTATATTGGGCATTCTGTTGTCACCAACAACAATCCGGAATCGCCACCCCGCACTTCCCATTCGCCCATTCAGTGCCTTGTGTGCAGACATATTCACAGAGGTACCGATTCGAAACATGCCCACAAAACAGTCGAAAGACATACTGGTCGTGGAGTTAGTGGTTTGTTATGTGGGTTTATTTCAAGGTCAGATCTTGTTGATCGAAAAATGTGTTTCAGTTACGCGCTACATCAATAACTGACACACGTGAGTATGCGGTATTAACCGTTTCTCGTGAATCCTGAAGGAAAATCTCACCATTTACAGTACCCTAAACACGCAGCCGTTCCTTTGCGTTTTCCGGCTTGATCTTTGGCGCTGTAGCGGACTACAGTTCTTGCCCTCTGAAGCTGCATACCGGGCGGGGGTCCACGTTCTTGCCAAACACTGAAAACATAATACATCTAGATAGCACAGAATTGTTTCGCACTGGTGTAAATAATGAGAAGTGGAGTATATGTAATCATCCCTGCAATAGGGCCGTATATTGAAATTGAATAGAAAACCTATTTAAAAAACGGAGGTGAGAAGAGAACACAATGAGAGAGGTTAAATAGCCGCTGGCAATAAAAACCATTGAAGGATTTCGTGGCTTTCACACAAAATGTTTTGAACGGATTCTTAATTTCGGTTAAGAAGTTCCCGACATGAGTGATGACTGGTTAGCTTATCAGTACCTGACCAATTCCCTCACAAGGTTGTACCATTCAGTCAGTCTCTTCTAGCGTGTGCTGGAGTAGTAATTTCAACCAAAATTTCTTCTTGAGGACGGGACCTACAGCAGGGGCGTTGAAATGAAAAAAGTTTTCAAGGGCATGTGAACTTTGGGACCGACAGAGATGTTCGTCTGAGACCGACTTTTTCGATTGACTATTGTGTCATTTTCCCAGGTTTTCGGCGCTCGTCGTTACGTTCACACCGAGGGGGGGGGGGGGGGGGGACGGGGTAGGTGGCACAATCTTCCGTAGGGGGCGTCCGGACAACGTCATTTGGTACATGTATTTTAGGAATTCTCCATGTTCTCCGTCACGAACATAATCTTCAGGGTCGATGCAAGTTCCTTAAACGGGAAATCGGCTTTGGCCGCACCCACACAGAGACAAGTTTTTGGCCGCTACGGGACCGACTTGTCATATCTCAGAGGGGTCCACACCCCATACCCCCCCCCCCCCATATTTACGCCCCTGCTAAATGATCAAGGATGCACTCACGAAGACCTTACTTTCACTCCTTCAATTTCGGGAAACGCCTCAAGTAAGGTGTCAGTTTCGACATCACAGAATTGCGAGTCACTAAAACAGAATAAAAAAATCTTATTAGAGGGTCGGAAGGGATCAAAGTCTATAGTTTTAAAAACGATAGTCTTAAATGGCTTGGTTGGAGAGGTGAATCCATTGCTAGCTCTCTAAGAGAATCACAGGATGCTTTTGACGTTGACCGGGGATCATCCATGGCACGGAAAATTTTGAACACGAGGAGTCCATGCCATAATGGATAAGAATGATATTATTGGTATGTATCTCCCCCATAATGAGTAGGCAATATGACCGGACGGAAAGCGAAGATAAAAGGGAATCAGGAGGTCAAAGATCGCAGAGATCACAGTCCCGAAAATGTGTAAACGCAATAGGTCTAGGATTGTTGCTCGGTCAAGTGGAAATTCCTGCTGGCAGCCTCTTAAAGGAGTAAGAAAAGTTCTGGTTGTTGTGTTTGGTGTTACCGTTATCTGATCTCAAAGACTGCTAAATGAGCTTGTGTGTTTGACCCTCAGCTGACTCGGATATATTCGCACCGCACCCCAACGGGGGGGGGGGGGGTGACGGACGAGATGAATACTATTAAAGCGGGAGCGCCACCCAAATTGACGCGTAGCGGCCAGGATTTCTTCTTTCGGCAGACCGCCTAGATTGAAGAAACGGCATTCCGCGCCCGTATGGGGACAGTGAGCAGCTTTCCAAAAATTAATAACAAATATTTTAGAAAAGTTCTCCAAAACATTATTCGCCTAAGGATCAATTCAAGGTTTACTTGGGTGTTGTAACATTTGAAAACACGATGCAAGTGAGGGTACGGGCAAAAATGAAGCAATGGAAATGGGCAATGTCAACACCCACTTACATTTGCGCGAAGCGAGAGATTTTGCATGCAGGATCCAATGTGACCAACGACATTTCATGACCCCCTCTAACCTATCATTTAGATAGGCCGGGGTTTTGACTCAAGGTTACGGCCCCATTTTTATCTCCTTCGCGGACCACAGGCGCAGGGAGGGACATTGCTGACAATGGGGCAAGACAGGGTGGCCAAAATGACTATAACACAGGAGTAAAACCGCAACTACCGCGCGAAGCGCTCGCAAAAAAGTATACTTTAGGACTGCCATCGCAAAGTCAGGGCAAGCTTGTTGATATGAATGATCTTCATCTGAATGTTGAATCGTGTCTGCGCACCCATTTGTGGCGTTCCCTGCGAAATATCTGATGGCTTCAAGGGAGTTCCACCCGACCGTGTTGCATGCCCCTTAGTATGACATGCTTTCCAGGGAAATCATGTCTACCAGGGAAATCATGTCTACTAAGGGGGATGTGGACCGTGCACGCACCCAACTTTCAGTCGCACCCATAAATGCCATAACAATTCACGTGTCCCGCCAGGTGGTTAGACTTCCCTCATCGCCGCATTTTCGATGCCGCCACCGTGTGCCTCAAGAAGTGCACCGTGCACCCAACTTTCAACAAGTTTGTCGCAACCCATGGAGAAAAAAAACCCACAGATCACGCCAGGAGGTACCCAACCCCCGTCGCCTCAACCCCCTTCACATCAAGCATAGCGTTGTGTATGCAATTAGTTGTTTTGTTTATTTAACTAATTGGACCCCTAGCAGGAATCGCAACGTCCACTAAAGGAGCAACACACAAGGTAAAGCCAGTCCCATGCGATGGAGACTCAAGGAGAACCCTTTTCATTGATAATAAGAACAACCCGGAGTAACCCAGGAACTCAATGTCTACACAATGCACATCATATGTCTGAAAAGTAACGGTACATAAAAAACCCGCGCGGTCGTAGCGGAATATGGAGCAGCAGAATTCAATCAAACGGAATAGCGGCAGGCTCAAATAGGGGGGGGGGCCCCACAAAATGCATTGCGTCCCCCAAGCCGAATACTGAGGGCGACGCACCCCCCCCCCCCGCAAGATCGTCGCAGTGTGCGCTTCGTCGGTTTTTCTTATAACACAATGTGTCACAAAACCATTAGTGAGGATAAACAAAGGGGCAGAAGAAAGGAAATTTTCAAGGAAATGATCGAATATATGGGGAATGTCAGAGACAGACTATCAGAGAAAGAGAGTAGAGATATGGGAAACGGAAAAGTGTACAGACAAGACATGGGAATATGTGTGGGGCTAACAGCAGTCCACGTCACGAGTTCATTCGATCCGACGAAAGTTAGAAAAATTGCGAAAAAAATTACACTATGTGACCTTGAAATCAACATCACGCCATGTTCTTTGGACCAACCTTTGTCCCCACACCAGTTGTAGAGTCACAAAATTGACCCGGTGACCTTGAAAGCACTGTCATGTTTTTTAGGACCAAACGTTTTGTCTCCCCGCCCACCAATTCGTGGTAAATCGGATAAACTAATGATTTCCGAGGTGAAACATGCAAATAGGGGCAGAGACACATGCAGTGCTCCCTCTTTGGAACTCATCCGAGATTCCACTAGGCGGACATGTGTACCCAAGTTTAGATCAATCGGGAGTAAAGCGTTAAAGAGTTCAAATTGCGAATTGAAGTTATCAAGCATGTTGCACAATGCCACAAAAACGAATTTTTGGGAAGTCGGCCTAATTTGAGATGAAGTGCCCTGTTGTGCTGAACAACGTTACAATTGGTGTAGAAAACTCGACATTGCTCAAACGCTCGACATGGTTATGCCGGGGAAAAATGCACATGAATGGCAGACAACAATTAGGGGGAACCTCGCTCATACGATTGATCCTCGAGGGGAATAACTTCATATTTAGAAGAGAAACAGAGAAAAACAAAGGAAATTGATAGGCTGTGTACGGTGATGTCACTTCCCTGCAGAAGTGGCGCAATTTATTTTGCGCAATATACATAGAAATCAATACATCACTTTTGCCATGGACTAAAAACTCCGCAAAGAAAATGTGATTTAGACCAATGGGTTCCAGATTTCCTATCTCCTGAAATGAAGAGTCAACTCATTCTGAAAAAATAACGGATTAGCATTACATCTGTTATGTAAACAATTCCTCATCACACCTCGACCAGGTCAACCTACGTTTTACTAGGTTAGGAAAAGAACGGTCTGAGATTCCTTTTTCCTCCGTTCTCTAGGATAGTTCCCCATTTTTCTTCACCGAAAATTCCCCCTCTTCCAATTGGCCAACGGAAAACCACTTGCGATTGGAAAAAGTGCTAATTACTGCTACAAATGGGCTGAGCTGGTTTGTTGAAATCACAATATTTACTAAGGGTATTACAAACGGTATACAAAAGGTTGTTTCAGTAAAGTACAACCCCGGGGCTTGAACCCACTCAAATTTCCCGGATCGAATTCCGTCCGAACTGAGTCAAATGTGGACCCCATATTTAAAATAAGGATGTGTTTGGCTCTGTCTCGATCCAGACGTGCCTGGATAGTGCAGAAACAATTAAATTGAAGGCCACTTACTATCTATCTGGAACCCTTATTACTTTGAACCGGTCACGAAAAACGACCTCGCTTCTCTTGTGAAACGAGACAACTCGCGAGTGGCACAGCAGACGGAATAGTCCTATGGAAGGACATTTGTAGATAATCTGGCGGCGTAGATCAATTATGCGTCTCACGAATCTGCGAATAAAAACCTTCAAAAACATGTAAACATAATAAATTGTTATTAACATGTTTTAGTGCTAATAAGGATGGAGTTAATAAGTGTCTCGTGCGACTGTCGTATGTATGTATGTATGTATGTATGTAGATGTATGTATGTAGGGAGGTAGGATGTATGTATGGAGGTATGTATGTTATGTATGTATGTATGATGATGTATGTATGTATATATGCACTCATGAACACTATACCTCAAGGCGTAATACATTGGTTGAGGTACAATGTTTAAGAGAAAATCTTGTATGGAGTGACAAGTGCGAGGTCAATCAACAATTTCTGTTATTCCTCCTCATTACTCAAATGCAATGTGCTGAGTTATTTCGTTCATATTTACCAAAAGAAACAGGAAGTTATAATAAGTACAAGTGCTAAACTACAAAAGAAATACAACATCGCGAAAGTTTAATTGAATAAAAAAAAATGGGAAGAACATTCACCACATATCTTATCGAAATGACTCATACTGATGAACCCTACTCTAAAAAAGATGTAACAAGAAAGAAGCGGCGGATGAAAAAAAATACGACGCATGTTATTCAGCCCGTCCACAAGGATAACGTGAAGAGTGCCTATTAATGATAACACTTGCTGCACAGATTCAAAGATGACGGTGGCCTAGTGTCCACTGGCACCCTGACATACTATTCTCTGATATTTTATTGAATACGATTTTTGTCAATTCCACGACCAATCAATTCCTTTGATTTTTTTTATTCAAAGATGCCTTTGGCATAATCAAGCAAATCCGTTTTCTTATATGACCTCCAGTGACCTCGATTCTATCTACTGTTGAATTCAGCATGACTGATGCTAGTCATAGGCTTTCTACCAGTGGAACAAAAGATTCTGCAAATGCAAATTCAACAAAAACCTCGAATATTGCATGAAATATGAAAATTAGGATTATTAGCATATCCTACGACCTATCTGTTTAAAAAGAATCCTTACACTTCCTGGATGGCTATCGCTACTGAACCTCCACACAAATGTTCAGCATGACGGCATTACGATTCATCGTCGACGAACCAACCCTTGTTTGCTCTTTGACACAATCAGGAGACACAAATCGCGGCGGGGTTGGGGGTTGGCGATTGACAGACAAACGGCCCGAATCCACAAAACTGCGGCGACAACCTTCACACTTTTGAGGCATATACCATTGAAAATTCAGCACTTCAGAAAAAATAGTGTCTGGTCTTTTCACCTTGGTAAAAATAATCATTAAAGTAGACTAAATTACTTAATAGTCAGATTAGCATAGACTGTGTCCACTATCGGCAAACCATGAGATAACCGTGGTACACCCTTTCGAGGCTACTTTTAAACAATAAGAAGATTGGAGCCACGGGACTCGTCCATGTACCTCCACGCTAAGGAGATGATTCTTTGACTTATTCCTCTGCAAATACTTGCGCACCGGAGATGTGTCGAGCTTCTCCCTTTTCTATCGCTACACTTCGTGAATCGCTCCTCCGTTGTGACCTTCCATTATGCCCCCGACTCTTCCCCATCCCTGTGACTCGCTGACAACAGCATGTACCGTTAAAACTGTTTGCATCTTGCATTCCAGCAGCCAGCCCTCCCTAATATATATATATATTATTATCTATATATATATTTATATATCTTATAATATATATATATATAATATATATATATATATATATATATATATATATATAATATATATCATATATATATATATAGTTATATATATTTTATATCTATATATATATATATATATATATATATATATTATATATATATATATAGCCTATATATATTATATATATATATATATATATAATATATATATATATAATATAATTAAACATTATATTTAAATTACAACAGCCAGACACGCGCTAAAAGCCCAAACAAATATAACACCCCGTTTGAAGCAAGCTCGAAAGGGGTTGAAAACAGAAAAACTGACCTTGCGCAGACGAAGGTAAGTTCAAGACGTCAGTTACTATCTCATAAAACTGACAGGGGCGCCGACCCAATATTTCGGGAGCACCTTCTTATGGGGAGAGCTAATGACTTTCAGTCAGTACGCGGGGAAATGGGAAGTCAATTCACTACAACACAAATACAAGTAAATCATTACCTATAATATTCATTATAAATGAGTCACACTTCTTTTTGGATAATTCTACGCTTATTCCGTCGATACAAGCGGTTTTGTTTTTAATTCCTCATAGGGCCCATTTGTGCAATGTAATTCCAAAAATAGAGGGCGCGAAGTAAATCACACTCTACCTCCACAGATCATTTTTGTAGATGAATAGGATCTAAGAAATCATTTTCTGAAAGATATATATTTAACTATAAATTTGGTATCACCTCAAGCATGCTGTCGACATCAACAAGTGTTCTCGTTCTCTTTTCGGTAAAATAATCTTGATATGCCTTTAGACTGTCCTATGCAGTTCCATTGATAGTACCGGATTCTTAGTCCTAATGTAATCTTGAAGATACACCACTCGCTTTATAAACCCATTTCCATGGTTGGAATCCCATGTACATTAACCGGCACAACACCAGCCATCATGACCGGTAAAGAAACCCCAATACTCAATACAATGATAATACTTGAGCTCGGGGGGGGGCTGATACCCTGAGTCTGGAAGCGTGGCCATGTGGTGCAGGTTTTTTTGTATTTCGTCTTACGTGTACCCAATCTCTAATGAAGGGAAGTCACGACACTCTGCCTCTTCCAACAAATTCTTTGGATTAGGGTGAGTCCCCATAAACTGACCCGCACGTCCCTGCACATAAAACTAATGACACACATCCTAGCAATAAAATGAAGGCTACGAAAGAAATTGATCCCGGTCACACAGAGATACACGCTAACGAAAATTAAACACCACCTTCATGCATCTAGCACTAATTCGTGAAAAAAAACAACGTTTTTTGGCTATTCAATAAGAACGAAATATCGACTCTCCCGCAGTAAACCTCCAGGGCGCCGCCACGTGGGTGGGGGGGGGGAACCCGAAAATTGGTTTTGGAGGACAATGCATTTTTGAGCAATGTTTGTTTTGTAGGGGGTGGGGTGAGGTGTAAATGTGGACCATAACTAGCACCATATTGCTCTAAAGCCGCCTAAAATCCAAATTTTCCAAAGGGAGGGGTGCCTTGGGAGGGAGAACACCCCCTCCTCTTATACCCCTCCCCCATATTCGTCTCCAACGACCAGATTTGTCAAAAGCTAATATGCCACCCCTATGCCCTCCCCACTCCCCCCATCATCAGACCCCTGCGCCGCCACTGATTACCTCCGCACCCCTTTACTCAAAAAAAGCCGCCCACTAATGCCCCCATACCTATAAAGAACCCTCTTTACTTACGACGACGACGTCGACCCGTACTCGGCTGGATCGAACATCAGCAGAAAAGAACTGTGAAGCATCACCCAAAGTCTCATCTTGAGGTGAGTTATCTTCCCTTCTGTTATCGAGTATCTAAAACGGATATAATTTTCGCTAGCCTGTTGTAGTCCTCTTGGAACGTTCTGGCGATCTTTGAACAAGGACTGCTCTAAATTTACTTTTTATATCTTTACTGCGTGTGCGTGAATTTGCCGATTTGACCCGCCTGCCTGCGACGGTATTTTGTTTGTACTGCGCATTCGGTGAATTTGCTGGAGAAGGATGCGCATGCTCCGTTTGATACAAAAAAATCAAGTAGCCTGCGTACTATGGCTAAATTGACAGTGTTTTCTTCAAACCAAAAAAAAAACACCCATTGGGAAAGGATAACACGATTATCTGGTATGAACTTACAACCCGTGAAGAGAAACTCCACTACGCTCACTTGAGTGCCCTGACATTCTGATAGGATAGGCTCATTTACTGAAACGTGTTGAAAAGGTTGCCCCACAGCAATGTGTGCCTTCGGCACTCGACACTCGACTTGCCAAATCAGATGTCGTCATTTTTCTGCCCTGACCCCGCCACAATTTTTGAAGTGGTCAATACGAATAGAACAATGCTTGGGACCTCCCTGGCCACACGTCGGTTCTCGGCCTGCCCGAATTCTCGTTGCGTCTAGTTTTATACCATTATCGCTGTAAAATAATGAAATTCCCATGATCTGACCATACACAGTCCACATGCGTGTTAGTTTTCAGCAATGCAGTTTGCATTTTGTTAGATTAATTTATGTGGAAGTTTGTCGAATTCACTATAACATGTTGTGTACCCTTAACCTGTTTATTTCTATTCTGAATTGTGCATGGGGGGCATGTCGAAGGGAAGCCTATAAGGAATGATCTCTAAGTCATTCGTCCGGCTTACTATACAATTGCGTTGTTCATCTGGTGTCTGTTTAAAATTGATTGTAATGACGATTTTGAGTGGGCGGGCGGGGCGAGTGGGCTATGGTCCCGTGCTTGGGAGAAAACGATCCAGGATTAGGTGACACCCTAAGGGCTATACCCTACGGTCTATTTTCTTTCATAAGGAGACCGTATACAGGTAGGGCTACTCCCTAGGATTACTATATTCTCAAATATTCGAGTATTCGAGTATTCCTAATTCAAAGGGAAACTTTGTTGACGGCAAAGGCAGTTCGGATGGGTCTGTCAATTTTCATGATAATTTGTCTATGATCCTGTACTATTAATGCCGCTGTTAGAACGTTTCTGAGCTGTCAGTTGAATTGTGTTTCTTTAGAGCGCCCTCCCTCACTTTCCAGAAATCAGGGAGAACTTCATGATCCCCCCCCTGACGTAGATCGCATACTATTGTAGTTTCATGAAAGATACTTTGATTTGGTTGGTCAGATTTGATAGAGTGCACAATCATATTTCGACGCTTGGTGATACACCGTTCCTCCGCGCCGGGAGTGATCACTCAAAAACGATGACCTCCACAGACTCATCTGGCCGCCCTATAGCAGATAATTCATTGTTCGGTTTGTTTTTTACTGGTACAAAACACCTAGAACATTGATACATTATTCCTAATCGGGAATCTCGGTTTTATGGTACTGTTTCACGGTGAGTTATATTAATTTGTGCTATCAACTGAAGGCAGCCTAGTATTTATATGATGTAAAACCACTTTGGACGAATAGTCGACTCAATAACTTTCATCAATTTTAATTGCCAATTATTTTATTCAGATACTTCCTGGGTAAAATTGTGTGGGCCCAAACCGTTGGTCGCTCTTGGAAAAAATTCCACCATCCTTCGGGGTAGTTGTCTGGGTTATATATTGTCCGGGGTGGGACTCGTCCGGTGGCTATCGTCCGGTTGGGGATTTATTAACCTCAAGTTTGGTGAGCTCTCTGGACTTGAGATCAATAGATTGGGCGGGCGCTAGCAGACTGCTGCTCTGCTCGCTCAGCTCTGCTGGTGGGGTGCACGCTGCGAGCGTTGCACATGGTTCGATTATGGGTTTTCAATAGTGTATTTATCAAACGCTCGATCTGCTCGGCTCGGCTCGGCCGGCTCGCGGTGTGCAAGCACTTTAACTGTTCCAGCTTTCAGTTCCAGCTTTCAGTGTTCCAGCTTTCCAGCGTTCGGCGTTTGCGCTTTCCACTGTTTCATCTCCTCAGTGTTTTCGAGGCTCTGCTTCTGAGCTTTGAGTGTTTCAGCTTTCAGTGGTTCAGCTTTCTTGTTTCAGCTTTCAGCGTTCCGCGTTGCGGCTTCACACTGTTTCAGCTCTCTTGTTGCCAGCTTTCAGTGTTCGAGCGTTCTTCTGCGTCTGAGTTTTTTAACTGTTTCAAGCTTTCCGTTTCGAGCTTCCAAATGTCCCAGCCTTCAGCGTTCGAGCGGGTTCTGCGCCTGAGCTTCAACTGTTTCAGCTTTCAGTGTTTCAGCTTTCAGTGTTTCCCGATCTCAGCGTTCTTCGTTTGCGCTTTCCTGTTCAGCTTTCAGTGTTCGAGCGTTTCCTGCGTCTGAAGCTTTAACTGTTTCAGGCTTTCAGTGTGTTCTGCTTCAGTGTTGCTCAGCTTTCAGCGTCCTGCGTTTGCGCTTTCACTGTTTCAGATCTCAGTGTTCCAGCTTTCCTTCAGCGTCTGTCGTCTACTGTCTCTGAGCTTTCACTGTTGCAGCTTTCAGTGTTTCAGCTTCCAATGTTCCAGCTGTCGCGTTTCGACGTATCTGGTTTGACAGTGTTCCACATTTCCTTGTTCTGTTTTTTTTTTTTTTGGTCAGTGTCGACATTTCTTTTTTCGATAAAGTTTCAGTATCCATGGATGACTAGTGTCCCTCGTTCCTGCAAGAGAGTTTAGAACGCACGTGGATATTTTTTTCACGTTCGGAAATAATCGAGTTACAGTTATTGTGATATTTTCGAATGTTCTGTTTTGAGAGTTTTTAGCGTTCTCTTTCTGAAAATTATTTTATCTGCATTGTGGTTTTCCTTTCGCAGCCTGTTCATTTTCATCCAAACGCAAAGTTTGAGATCTGATTGATCTGGTTCTGATAGTGAAACCAGGTTTCCGTGGATAATGTAGAGAGTTTTTGGTAAGCTTGGTGCAATGAGCACGATTTATAACTTTGATGTGTTTTTCTCTTCTGTCAATAATCCGAGTGCGTTGAGCTCGTTTCCTTTTTCTCTAGGTCCGATCTGGATGTCATTCTGGGTTCGGTATGTAGATTGGTCTAATTTCTTAAGAAATTCGAATACTGTTGACTCCTAAGTTGTTTCCATTGGTAAAGTTGACGAGTTATTGAAAGTTTACGTTTTCTTGGAAAAAGCGTCGTAATAAGAACAAAAATCCCTTCTTGATGCATGGAAATGGAGGTGTTCCTGCCGTTAAAGTTCACAAGGCTAGTCAAACGTTTTAGTTGAAAGGTAAGACAACCTTGGTCCATGGTTGATCAGTGTCCGAAATTCCTGCACCACAACCGCGATAGTCAGGAGATGGCTATCGTTCTTACTAACTATTTTTCGTCGGTGTTCACTCATGAACTTGGAAATTTTTCAACGACCTTGTTGTTGGTGTGCCTCATAATACTACTGGTAATATATTGTCGCACTGATGTTGATGACAAGAACTGCCGAAGATTTCACCACGAAGGGGTAGAAGTCCTGTTCCGGACGGAGTTTACCTCTTTTCTTGTTGAAATCTTTTGCCGACCGTTGTACTGTTCCAGAAACTATATTTTCAATGAAACCTTGCCAGAAGGTGTTGGTTTTCCGGATGAATTGGAGAGAGCAAATGTTCCTCCCATTTTCAATTTCCAAATAAAATACGGGTTTCTTCTTCCTTGTAATTACAGGCCAGTGAGCCTTACTATTGTTCCTGAAAGGGTGTTAGAATCCATAACTCGGGATCATATTGCTCCTATTTTTTTCCAATGATATAGTCTAAGTCGGGGGGTTTTCTCATGCATGGTTTTTAGGAAAAAATCGTTCGTCGTTGAACTAATCTCTTAAAATTTAATGGAAAATGTACTAGTTGCAGTTGACAATTTTCCTAGACCTTTTCCAAAGAGCTTTTGGCCAGGTTCCCATGATTGGTATCTTGGCTAATGTGAAAATGTGGCAATGAGGGGAATGTCCTTGAGCGGATTCATCAGTGACTCTTCAGAGGGAACACCGTGTGGTCATCAATGGGCGTCGTCTCCTTGGCGAAAGGTCACTAGTGTGGTGTTCCTCGAGGACAGTTTTTGGGCCTTTTTACTTTTCCTGGCTTATATTGACCGATCTCGAAGATTTGATGCTCACAGAGCTACAAAGAGTTTTCAGAAGATACCAGTTGTTCGAGAGGTTGCCTTGAACGATGATGTTGCATTGTCCAAAAGGATCTTGATATAATCCTAAATGTTTTTCGATGGCAAATGTTCCTTCAATGCCGATAACTACAAAGTTTATGTCTGTTGGTTTCCAGCGATCGCCAGCTTTTTTTTTTCAAGGTAAAATGGTCAAAATATTCATCAGGTGATTCAGAGAGGGATCTCGGTGTTCATATTTTATTCTTCTTTGCAATCTTCTAAGCAGTGTGCTGAAGCTGCGAGGAAAGGCAACTTTTCTTGGCTTGATTACACTTCAGTTTCCTTGATAAAACTATTGTTGTTCAGTCTGTTTTAAAGCACTGTTGAGACCTGGAGTTTCTGTCCAAGTATGAATCCATAGTTCTCAAAAGACAAGCCGGTAATTGGAATTGTAATTGGAAACGTTCAGCGGAAGGGCCCTGTAACAATTCACTGTCTTAAAAATTAACCTTACGAGGGAAGATTAAGGGTCTCGGTCTAACTTCGAGGTAGCTGATACGTGATCGAGGTGATTTGATTCAGGTTTTTAAATTGTTTTCTTATTCGAGGCCTTTCCTTCCACTATTTTCTTCGATTTTTTCCAACTTTACCAACAATAGGGGTCATTGCCTCAACTTCGTGGTAAACGCTGTAGGTGGGACATAGGAATATTTCTTCTTGCAGGAGTATTAAATGAGTGAATTGCCTTCCTGAGATGTTGTTCTGTCCAATAGTGTGAATGCATTCAATAACATTCTTGATTTATTTTTCAAGAATGTGGGCGAACTCTTTAGTCATCTGGGTGTTCTTCTCTTTAGGGTTGTCAGGGCTTCATGGTCTCTCATTAGGAGTTTGGTCCTTCTGACCCGCTTTCACTAAACTAAAGCTAAACTAAACTTTACTGAACTAAACTAAACTAAACTAATCTTAACTAATCTATCTATCTATCTATCTAGCTATCTATCTATCTCCTATCTATCTATCTATCTATCTTCTATCATCTATCTATCTATCTATCTTCTATCTAGCTTCTATCTAATCCTATCTATCTATCTATCTACTATCTATCCATTGTGTCACGTCCGAGTGTGTATGTTTCATGTGTGTGTGGCCTCCATGGATTGAAGCCTACTGGAAATGTGTGCTCCCCATAATAATACTACATTACCTGATTTGGTCAGGTCAGGTTAAAGGTCTTCTGAGGTCACGTGAGGTCCAGAAACTTCAGGACTTTTTGCAACTGCATTCCGCTGCGCCATAGTACGCTAACACGTTTTTTTTTCGCTTGCCAGAGCAATTGCTAGACATGCGCCATTACGACTCAAGTAATGTGTACACAGCTAATTATACAACGAACACATTTATAATCATAGTTACTGTAAATGCATAATACATTTGGGTAATAAGTATTATATGTTTCGCTCCCTGTAACAATTTCCTATTTTATTCCTTAATAATCCACACATGATAAACTTTCGCGCACGAGTGGATACTTTATCGTATATTTTTTCCCAGTAAGTTGTTATTCGGGAAGGTAAGAAACGCCTATGCTGCTAATGATCCGACTGAATACTTGAAATGAAGTGTACTATATGAATTTTTTAGTATTATTCATCGCTGGGAAACAGTACCAAAACCACCTTGCAAATCCCACTGCTACGTACTGTTCCTAGCATTGGCCGCCTCGTGAAATAATCCTGTAGGTATGTATGTATGTATGATTAGTATGTATGTATGTATGTCTGTATGTAGTATGTATTGTATTATGATGTATGTATGTATGTAATGTATGTATGTATGTATAATAAAACAATGAAATGACATTTAATAATCGCGCCTTAATTAAGCAATCTATCTTAAAGCGCTTTACAAACCCACGAAAATCAAATGAGTCAAATTCCGAAAAAGAAATGTAAAGGTGAGACTGAGTGACTTAATCTTGTAATCTTACGAGCGACTGGGGCAAGGAGTTTACAGTCCGTGGAGGCAGCAATCGAAAAAGCCCTGTTCCCATTATAGGCTGGTCCTACTGATAGGTTGATGCAAAGAATTATAAATTTCAGAGTGAAGGGGACCGCCCGTTGTACGGGATAGCAAAGTCAATATTCACAGAGGTAAGGGGAACCTGCCCATGAATTAGCTTTGATTTCAGACATCTCTCAAATTTAATACGTTTGCTGCAACTGGAAGCCGTGAAGTTCTCGGACAGGGGTTATGTTACATTTGTCTTATTCTTATGCAAAAGACCATGAAGACGTGCAGTCCGCCATAGTAGGTTATTACATATCTAACTGAGATGTAACAACGCTGGCATTATTTGTAGCAGCTTTGTCAGCATAGACGAATTTGCTAATTTTCCCAGATAGCATGACGCAGACGCTCACCCATCTTAAGTGTAGGTGTTTCATAGTCCCCTAACCTCATCGAACATGACACCGAGATTACGAACACAGGGAAAGAGCCATATCGCACCACCAAGATGCGAATCCACATGGCGGGGTAGGACGCCTCCTATGGTACTTAGATGAGATATATAATCCTTCTGGTTGGTTAAATCGTTAGTTAGCGCTGACATGTTATCCTTCATTCCAAGGAGTATATCACGATACGGACTCAAATTGGAAATAGGAAACCTGACTCACGCTTGCAAGGTATATCAGCTGTGTGTTGTCAGGTACAAGCAATAGACTTAGGTCCATGGTGAAATATGAGCTTCGACAGGGGTGGTTATAAAGAATTCTGAATAGAACTGGTACCAAGACCGAGCTCTGTGGAATACCCGATCAGGGGTACCGCCTCTGACACGATCGATGGATACACCGCTGCATGTTCTATTTTTAAGAGGAGTGAACAGTCATTTCCAGAGAGGCGCCCATCGGTTGGTGCGTACAAGAGAAGATAGACCTTTCAGATCTCGCAGAAGAGGTCTTCTCAGCTGCAAAGGGGCACTGAAGTATTGTCCTGTTTTTGGCGCCATTCATTGTTCACACATAGATACCATGGACCATATGGGGGGGTGGGGGGTCAGGAGAATTTGGAAGCTGGAGCCCCACAGCTCCTCGTGAAGACGCGCCTGGACCTGCGGAATCTTCTTACAGGGTAATCAATACCGATATATTTGTATTATTACTATACCGCCGTAGGTCATGAAACAACAGTTGGGTCATCAAATAGTCCATACTAAGAATAAAGAGTATCCGATATGAAAAGCCAGCTTCATCTACACTGAGACACTCGTGTATTCTTCAACAGTTCAAACACTGTGAATATGAAATTGACACTGAAGTGTCAATAGCTTAATTATGGTTCTTATCGCCGACTGAAAACAATTGCTCATATCAATATTCAAATTATCGTCTCAGTAAAATAACTGTGATCCTGAGTGTAAGCAACAACGAAAAAATGTGACGTATCCTGATGCGCAGTAGTGGCGCCGGGATTCCTCCGACGGGAGATCAAATTAAGTTTCCCGACGGAGTAGTAGGGGTCGTTCAAAGATTTCGGGACCCCCCCCACCCCCCCACCAAACACACATATGTCAAAACCTGGATTTTTTATTTTCATCTTTTAGACCTTGCTCTCAAGCAAGAAAAATTTGAAAAATGGAATCCAATGACACCCCATCAATGAGGCACTCGGGGTAGCATATGCCGCAGGACGGCAGGACGTTCACTCTCCCCAACAGAATTGTAACATAATATTCCAGGGGACATTTCAAAAAGGAAATCCATAATATTTGTATAGCCAACTATTAATGTAAATGTCACTATTGTATAGTTGGGTAGGAATCAGGAGGATGGATACGATGATTTTCAAACTTTGGCGAAGAACTCGGAAAATAAGACAGAGGATATAGGCGCACGAAGCCGAAGGCGTCGAAAAGGTTCAGTTTCATAGGATTGTTCATGAAGAAGATAGGAAGATACTGTCAGGAAAAAACAGGACTTCGTCGCGGGTGTGTCAATTTTAGGCGTACCCAATCAAGGAAAATAACCCGACGGGGGCAGGCCCCCAAGTCGCAGAATGTACGACGCAGATCAGCCAAAATGTACAGTCAGACAGTTCAGCCGATGGGAAGGGAAGGGGGCGACCCCCCCCCCTTTCAGTCACGATACTTCATGAACATCATGTGTACTTAAGAGCTGCCGTTTTCGCGGTTCACTGCTACGGCCTCTGGACAGATGTCAAAAAGACCGTGGTGTATATTGAGGTATGAATTCAGTTGCCCGAACACGGACACTTGACTTTGGAAGGAGTGGAAGAAGGAGTGGAAGATCAGATTGAGCCTGATTAATTTTCAATGTTATTATTGTCCAGATCACACTTTTCCGAAAGGGGACGGGCAATAGGCCGTTCCGTTCACATGTCAGAAAATATGCCCGACTGAAGGAAGAATTGAATTCATCTCAGTGATGTGATGGCGTATGTATGGATGTAGTATGTAGATGTATGTATGTATGTAGTAGTTGTCATGTATGTATGGATGTATGTATGGATGTATGTCAGTGCCTGTGGTGCTAAGCGGAGCGATCAATAATAGGGCAATCTCTAAAGTATTTTTATTCAGTAAACAGGCGGTAGGTACACACTGAAGACTTTGCGAGATGGGGAAGACAGCATTGTTAAACATCCTCGTAAGTGACTACATCTAAACAAATCGTTCAACAGAGATATTGTTTTTATCCCTTCTCGACACGGGTCTTGGGGTGTTAAATCCAATGACAATATACATCGCTAGAAGTTGTCCTTTGTACTCCAGCCATAGCCATAGCGCCCAGGTCATCGTTTTTTCAACCTTATATGGCAAGAGAAGGGCTCTGTTTCAATGTAACGACCCCCCCAGATGTCATCTTGTTTGGTGGTTATGAAGTTGATGGTGAGGGTTAGGATGTGGAGAGAGGAAATTATAGCCAAGTAGTGTGGGTGGGTTGGGTGGGTTGTGCATCCAGGTGGCGTACGTAAACTACACATTTTTCAAGGGTGTGTGATTTTTGGAACGAAAAAGGTGCTGTCTGTAGACTTTTTGGCCGCTAAGAGAACCTACTTCTTGCCTGCACGGGACGACTTTCAAGATTTCCGGGGTCACACCCCCACACCCCCCCCATATTTACGTCCTGTGTGCATTCATGAGCCAGCTTACCCTTGAGTATGCAATGGACACCTAATCAATAGGGCGGAAGAAGGAAATGTTGCGTTGGTATTCCGTTTCTCACATCGCTTTTTTTCCGTCGGAGTACGTAGCGAGAGTTCCTCAAAAGACGCATGTTACCAGGAGGATGAATAGGCTTCGTAATGAAGTACAAGGTGAGTATTCAAACAGAAAACAGTCAAGTGTTGTCATCGGCATTACTTGGTCAAAAATCGATCTAAGCATGATCTGTCAGATTCGTTTTCAAGTCAAAAGAATTGCAGTTATTGGATGCAACCACTCTTCACAGGTAGTACCCAAATACTATCCGAAAAGATGCCGTGTATGAAATAACCCCTCCATACGTATCCATATAATGAAACGGTTTTGTAGGAGTTCTGAGCCAGTTATTTAGCTAGACATGATAGAATGTAGCTGACTGAAAGAAGAAAGGAAATGCATACTAATGTGGAGTCTCACCAGCGGATTGACTGCAGGTTATATTTTTGGACAGAGGACAGACTGATTTCAGTTGCATTACTCACAGGAACCTGATCTTTTGATCTGTGGCCGTGGAGCTAAGAAAACCTTTATAGTTGAAATATCATGACCATTTGATGCGTTCATGAAGGCTGCATCATAATTTGAAAAGTATCGACCTCTGAAAGAATATAATAGTTTAGAGACCACATACTCTTGCAAGACATCTTATTTATAATTGGTATAGTCTGGGGGAGTGCCCAGAGAGAGTAGTCCCGGCCTTTGAATGAATGAAATGCCTTGGGACTGTAGTAACAGAAAAGGGGAGGAACTCGCCAAATAGTATTAGTTACTATGATGACTAGTCGACTATTTCATTTTCTCACCTGCCCTCGTCCATTAAACATGTGAATTGTATGTAAGATCTTGTTTGTAATTTATAATGTCATTGTTAAATTGCTGTGGGGAAATGCAATAATGTCAAAAATATGTATGTATGTATGATTGCGCGGTCCGCCGTTGTCGTCTTCGTCGTTTAATTTTTAATTAAAAAAATCTCCGCAATGACTTATGGCAAGAAATCACGACGCAGTTACGTTTGCAGTTGGTAACAATTATAAAGTGGGAGGAGAAAATGTTCAGTGCACACGGACATACGAACATTCGACACTAAATGGATTTTTGTAAAAGACAACGATGGATGAATATGAAGAGGTCGATGGTTGCCTGGATGAAAACCAAATCGTCAGCCTCCTAAACCGAAGTTTATGAAAACTTTCAGTACGGAGTTATAGCAGGCCTTCTCAATTGTTTTGTCTAAGATGAAAATGAACCGATCGTGCAATTAAAAATGATTTCTTATTAGCAACAACCTGGAAAATTTAAATTCACACAATAATTTTGAAAAAATAATTAGTTCGTGGAGAAAAAGGATGAGAAGGAAAATTGTTATTATGCGTGGGAGGTGTTGACATCATACTCTCTGTTGTCGCATATTCGATATGAGTATCCGCACAATGGAACAATGTCGTATACTTCACATAGTTAATCGGTTCTTCAACGCTATTGTTATGGCGCCATGTGTTTCACCCCTAATTTTTCTGCTGCATATGTGCCCCTCACTGAAAGAGCAAACAACAATGAAGCCCCCATAGTTTTGTAGATGTTTATTTTAGCAATGTGGACACGAGTTTCGTTCAACTCCAGGTGGAATAGCGAGTATGGTAGGGGCCTTTTAAAGTCTTTAGTCATCTCGTAACAAATTTCAGAAGTTGTTATGTCATATTGCATTGCATGGCCTTAACACAAGCGGGGAACCACAAATGCATCCAGTATTCATTTTATAGGCACAAAATGCATTCAATGTCGGCCGAATGAAAACTATTCGAATTATACTCCTGACAACTGTCGGAGTACTCTATCGCTAATGGTGGATCTGCAGTTTTGTTTTCATCAACTCCCTACTGCATACGTACTGTCATGTGAGCGCACGCAATTGCACCATGGAGTAAGTGTACAGCTAATTCTCTGAACAACCCACATAGGTTTTATTATCCTAAACTCGGCCAGGGTACCTGGCAACAAATCGTTTTCCGCGAGGGTAGTATACCTCCGCCTGCCTGAAGAGAAAACCCCCTTTCACATCGATGTTTCCATAGCGGCCGTCTACCATGTGGAGAAGTGCAACCATAGCATCACTCATTGTCACACGTAACTCTGTGCTTTTGTAATCCATAACGAAACATCTTCTTCACTGACTCCCGCCAAAAAATTCAGCTATACAGAGCAATGCATTCGTCACTGACAGTCCTCTTCAATCTGGTCAAGTGTTGATGAGACAGGCTATAGGAACATCTGCATGATTGATTATAAAGTGGCTAATATGGTACTCTATAATATTGGTTAGTCACAACAAGGGTTGCATGTCGCGAATACCGCAAAAGAGATAATCACGTCATTGGTCATATCTAAGTTGGATTGACATGCAATTCTCAATAATCTTCCAGCCAAGACCCATTTAACTCTTCGAAGTTCAATAAATTCAGACCAAGAGCTGTCAAATTGAGTCAAAATTGATGTTGGGCGAAGTGACAATTGCAGCGATGCTACACAATAACTTCTTAGGTTGCTAATCTCATCATTTTTCAAAGTCCTCTGCTAGACTCAAAAAAAACCTAAAATTCTTGATAACTTGGGGAATCCCCACGGATCAGGTATGAAATGCTACAACACTCTATCAGCCGACTATTCGAACATATGACATAGTTGGAATAATG
This sequence comes from Sclerodactyla briareus, assembly GCA_026419785.1. Lineage (NCBI taxonomy): Eukaryota > Metazoa > Echinodermata > Holothuroidea > Dendrochirotida > Sclerodactylidae > Sclerodactyla > Sclerodactyla briareus. The sequence continues at coordinate 108,780 of JAODTK010005623.1, forward strand.
CCGATTAAGACTATCTTAGCCTATGTACGGCGATAAAGTGAATGCGGCAGTAAGCGTGGCCGTGGGAGGGGGGAGTTTGGCCCTGCTTACAAAGATTGAGAGGGCTAATCGGGGAATCGCAGGTTCGAAACTGAATTGAAGAGTTGAAGATGAAGCTCGACGGTCTCTGATATGCTCAGTGGTCAAAGTCACTGATCATCTGTTAACCAACGATTAGTCCAGAGCTTGGATCGATTGAGGTAAATTTTCAAGGGTAGGCCGTTACCTTGTGAATGACAGAACCCCATATTCCTAGTGTGCCCTTTGGCTCATTGCGTACTATGAGCACTGCCAGCCAACGCATCAGCCCGATACTTCCTTACCACTCTCATGTACTACTCCACTTTTACATGTCGGTAGAGTGAACATTCCAGTGAAACATGCCTTGTGGGAACCGAGCCTCGCACTTTTAATGGGATTTCAACTAGCAACTCATTGATCCAAGTCCAAGTCTCCACTGACTGAGTCTAATCGCCGTTTAAGCTAATCTAATAATAGGACTGACTCTTGACACAAGCATGAATGCGCCTTTTGTCATGACCCGAGCATTTCCTTATGGCCCTGGAGTGCTTTTTGTACAAATTCTCATCTATCTCTGCCAGAATAGGCCAGTGCAGAAATAAATAATCCCGGGCATGTGTTCTGTCCTCCACCACAAATAATTAACTACTATCCATGTGTCACAACTTACCCGAATAACACAAGAATGGAGGCTAACAATCCCTCCCCTTTTGTTTGACCCCCGGGTTCTCTTCTTGCCTTATTAGAACCACCCAAGTAGTAGAAAATTAGAGGAAAATAACACAAGGCACTCAAAGTAAACTACTGAGAGGGTTCTGAAGTTCAAAAAACATGATACCTGTTATATTAACACTAATTGATCTCTGCAAGAATTCAGTTCAGGATTTAGCTACATGTATTGATCGATCTAGATTTACAACATTTATGGAGGGGCCGTTCTCTTAACAATTGAGATAAACTTACGCGGCGCATGTCGCTTCGATGATCTTCTTCACGGTGCAGACCTTCTGGTATCACCAATCAGCTCCGCAATAGCTGTGTGTTGGTATCCTGCGTCCGTACAGTGCAATCGACGATCCTCGCCCACAGGAGTTGGATTACCCAAAATCACGGGTGCGCTGGTTCGTTGAATCGAACTTTCGAAATTCACGCCAGACACAGTTATTGATGTACCCAAATAGGATAAGAGCAAACCTTTCGGTACTATCCTCCCTCACGTCAACATTTACTTCTCGAATCATCGCCACGATTTTCCTCACGTTCTCAATTTTTTTTTTGAGAAAATACTCGGCAGCATCACAATTTTGACGCGGCAGATCACAATACGGCGGACGTCAGTGAATCAAGTCTCTCGATTATCTTCCTAGTCCGGGATGGACCCCATTTCATATCGATAATATATATCCTCCAGAAAAGTATATTCCAGGAAAAATGATTCAGCACTGTCCAGAAACTTCGGAAAAATCGCAATTCAAACCGCCTCGATAGTTCGGTTAACGAAACGCCGTATGGTTATAGAATACACAATATACTTTACATGGAGCTCCGTTTGAGAAAAGTCTAAATAGTACACGCGCGTCGGAACTAGAACCTTTCCAGAATATCCTGATTGACCGCCCGTTGACAAAACAAACCATCGGCTAGACACGCGTTCCAACTTAAGGCGGCATTAGAGACACAAATTAATTCATGACACTATGTATTGTTGAAATCAATGAGAAGGAAGAAAAAGAAAGGTGTAGTCTATAGAGGCAAAACGCAGCACGTTGACCAAAAAGAGTGAACTCCAAACATGGGTTACGGTAGTTATCTTTCTCTGCCCGAAATTTTTATTTATTGATTATTCATGTAGAATTTCCATACAAGCAAATCAGTATTATGACCGAAAACAGTTCGCGGTGCACGTAAGTGCGCCATTCAGAATTATTGAATTTAGAGTAATATACAGCGATTGAATCAACGTAACGCTAAGTCTCAAGGGTTGGAAAGAAAGTAAGTAAAGTAAAGTATGTGGTTATAGCTTATCCGTATACCACAATGCTGTTGTTTTGGGATAACAAGTTCGTGTGATTTAAAATGTGGATAAATGGAAAATTGCAGAGTCGTGCAGTTTAGACCCATCTATGGATATGCAGTGACCCATCTTTAATCTCTAATCTCCGTTCATGACCGTCAGTGACCCCTTCTCTAAATTTCAGTCATTGATCAGAGTGGACCGTATCACGAGTGCCATTGGAATGAGCAAAATTACCAAATCATACATTAGGGGACATTTAGACAAATTAATGACCCTCCAATGACCTAAACTCACATTTCAAATGACTCAAGATTCGAGGCAGACCACATCCATCAGGTTTCGTGAAATCCCGACAAATTTGAAATTAGCATAGACTAGGCAAATTGCACTACTCACTTGGTTTATTCCATGCTCTGAAAACCTAATTAATTCATCTCCCTAATATTCCTACCTGCTCTGTACCAAAACACATGTCACAGGGCTTCCCGTTTGCTTGTAAACTTGCTAACGAGCTCAAACAGTAATAATAATTACACTATTCAGCGTTATCGTGACTCAGAATCTAACGAATATTTTCACCCATCACCGATGATTTGCCAAACAAAATTTCATTAAATCGGGTTATACTACGGTATTCAGAGAATTCTGTTAACGGGGAAGGTGACACACACCACACACACACACACACACACACAACACACACACACACACACACACACACACACACACACACACACACATTTCACAACATTGAATGGATGGTGTGGTGGGTGGAGGTGAGTGGTTACCGGCCGCTGTTCTTAAGGATTCATAGCGGGATATATCAATGAGGATGAATACACTTGAAGCACATAGGCCTGATCCTCATTGTTCTGGGGTCAGATCCAAGGTCAAAAGGCGAAGGCTCTGAAAATGAAAATCTTGTCAACACGATAGCCCGTAGAATAAAGTCTCTGGTCCGACGAATGAGTAGGAACTCTATGCAGCTTTCAGGTTTTAGCATGTTGACACGACAAACATATACTAACCATTGTTCGGGGGGATCCGGTCGGAGCGTATCTGAGTCAACAAGAGGCAGAGTTGTAACGATCCTCTTAACACGATACGTTCAGAATGCTCGGTCCGATCGAGTTGACAAATTTTAGTATGCCGTTTCGGTGGTGAGTACAGAAGGCCGGCCGGTCCAATCAGTTTTAATTTGTGAACAACTCAGTACCGTATGGGAAGTCCATGAAGCCCAGCTAGCTTCGAAAAAAAAAACAGTGAAGGGTGAAAAAAAAAAAAAACGCTATTTGACCAATCTCACCTTGTTAATTGCGATATAACTTGACCCATTTAGGTGAATGAGGTCAGATATAGTTTGTGTTAGACGTGTTGACAATCTATCCGATTATGCGCTTTTCCTTGATGTGTAAGCAATTTCACATTTAGGAGGTGCGCCCGCTGTAACCTACAGTGTTTCACAACCGTGGCAACGTCTTGTCCAGATTGTCTAGGGCCCAGCGGGCCTCTTATAAGACAAACTGCTTCCAATATTGGAGGGGGCCAATCACGGAATAGATAGAGTATACGCAACCCACACAACAAATTGGACAAGACGATTCTATTCACAGAGCGTGGGTGTCAATCAAGTACATTTTTTTATGGCGGCCAGATAAGGTAGCATTCACTCAAACGAGTAAGGAATATTAATTAATAATCGTCTTAACACTATGACTACCCGGTTACTATTGTATGAGGGAAAACAGAAAAAAATCTTGTCAACACGATAAGGTCAGAATGCATGAGTCCGATAAGGTGAAAATGGTATGCAGCCATCTCACAGGAAGTAGCTTATACGAACCATACTGCTCTGGGTTCAGATCGGTGTTTCATTTGGGGAACTGAGAATGAAAAATCGGGAAAAAATTATACTTCGCCCAATTAGCTTTTTACATGATAATCCGACCCACTGAATGGATGGAGTCAGCAGAATTGGTTGTGGGGTTTCAACTAATGGAGGTACATGCTACTCATTTTGGGGTAAGATCGAAGGCATAGAGATGAACAGTGGTAGCACTAAGTCCAATATTAACACGATCAGTCCAGAATGCTTGTATCGATTATTGAAAAGTTGAAATTTTCACAGATGCGCGTTTCCTTGTGGGATGTACATGAAAACCCAAGTATTCCGAGTGGCAGGAATCTTCTTGTTCACAAAAAGAAAATATTTGTGGGAAAAATCGATTTTCTATGGAAAAATTTTAGTTGTCGACTCGACCATACCTGGATGAAACTTATACTCGGGTTCCCTGTTAATGAGAAACATGAAGCGGAATGCTTCGCCACTTGATCAGTTATCAGGAACCGGCGAGAAATCCTTGAACCTTTGGCTTTTCTGGTTCTTTATTTGAATTCGCACCGTCGAACTTTTCAGGCTATATTTCAAAAGTCCCTATCGTGCTAGACTGACAGAACATGATTATCTTCTGACTCTCGCAAGTGGGAGACTAATGGACTTCGGGGGCATAGACAATAGGAGTTGGAATACCTCGAGGACTCCAAAACAATTGTTGTCGGAGTTCTATCGAAGAGGACCGCAGGGTATCCAGGGCCTCTCTCAACTATGCATTCTCATCAATCGACACCGCACATATAAAAACAGAAACGGGCGTATCTGTAAGCGGTCCCTGTAGGGTTAACTACCTAAGATAAGAGAAGATGGGAATGCATAATAAGAGAAAAAAATATGTGATAAGGCATTCCAGCACTTTGTAATACCTCGCTTACCCAACTCCCCCAGCCCTTGATTCTATGTGTGTTCTTGTCTGATATGGCTTTCTCAAAGATCACCTCGCATTGCTGTCACGATTCTGATTGCGGCAAACAACTTTTAATCATATTTTCCTGTAGGGCGGCCATCTATTTAGGCTTGCGCTGGTGATCCGTTTTTATATCCACATTCTACATGTCCCCGATAAGGCACTAGGCACGATCACACGATCTCGCACGCCTAGATTACCGAAGAACTGCTGTTTTTCTCGTGGATTTGAACCTAAATTTTGGCACTATGACCTCACTTTAGTTAAACATGATACGATACTAAGGGGGTATTTATCACCCAAACTCACGCGCGCGCACACGCATACACATATGGACACTCACACATACAACTGCACAGTCTCCCATGGAACACTCTGGAGCGCTTGCGTACGTACAAACGCACGTTCACTTGCCGGTGCCACACAAGCCACATTATATACATATGTGTACATGTTTGCTTTTCTGGATCAACTGAAGACTAACGTTGTTGCTTTCTTGAATGCTGGGTCTGAACCCAAACTTCGTACGGGTTCGCCAGGTTAGGGAACATGACCTGAACAGGCTGTAAACCTACCGAGGAATTGTTTATTTCTGTTTATGGCAGTGGGGGGGCGGGGGACTCTATTTAAATTTACCTTCCATTTACTATTCAATTACTCTGAGGTCCTGGGGAAGGAAACTCTTTAGGTTTTTTTTAGGTTCTCCAGTGTCCGGATCCACGAAACGTTACGACCACACCACAAATCAAATACACGCGCAGCATTAGATGCATCGTTCTAGGCCAATACGCGTGAACATAATATCCTTTAACCTCAAATTCCACCTACTCAATTAATGTTTGTATTTCCTTCGGCTATGCAATTGTTGATTCTCAATTCTAAAACGCTTTATCACCTACTTCGAACTAAGCACCAATCAGTAGGTTAGTTATGGGGACGTCCCAGAACCTGCCATCACCTGATCACGATCCTAACATATGGTGTGATGATAAAATGAAATTGGCTGACAATACAGCCCTAATGTTCATTAAAAAATTGTATATGCGTTCGGAGCAATCAATACAATCATTCAGATATGTGTTCCGTCGTTCGTGTTTTATTCATTAAACATTCCATCGGGGTATTTGATGTAAACAAGTCGAAATGATGTCTACAAGCAAATTTGTCAATGTCACGTGCCGGCAGGCACGTGCAGCATGTTCCATGGATTTGTGCTTTTGCGTGTAGTTGCAATTTCACATCTTTTCAGCCAAAAAACATTACTTTCGGTAGTAAAGTATAGTCCAATCATTATAAACTGGTAGAATTAAACTTTCGTTTGAAGGAAATTGTATATATTACCATAATATTATTATATATATATTATTGATAATTATGATGGTTCTTAAACATCCCCCAAATTCATACAATGGGTTAAACAAAGGCATTGCACCAGTAGACTTGCTCATGGACTATAATCAGTTTGGCTCGCACCGAATGCTATGAATAATCATGTAATCGAGACAATTTCGGGTAGTTAGGCTGTCCTTGATATTAAGTACTACTGATGTACCTACCAGCCGATTGTATGGTACATGATTCAAACACGCCAACACAATAATGTGGATAGTGATTTAAACTCACACTAATTGTATTGTTCTATTCTATGACACATCGAATTATTCGGTGATTCTTGTGCAGCACATCTATTCTGGTTCCTGACTATAGGAAGTATGGCAATCACTCCAAGAAAGGCGCATTCATTCCTGGCGCGATTTGTTTGTTTGTTCCTCTTAGACGGCACGGCGAAGGCTTACAGTGTCCTTCTGGAAGATATTGTCGAAACTCTTCAACATTACCATTACTATAATCGGACTGGTTGTTTATTTCACATTTTGTGATTACGTCATTCGTCGGTTAGTACGTCTCTCCGTCGGAATACATACAACATTTTGCCGCCGAACTGGTCATTAGATTGAGTATATTATGATTATTATTATTATTATATTATTATATTAAGTATTATGATTATTATATTATTATATCTCTACCACAACTCTCATTCAGTTGGACTTCCTCATCTGCCTTGACCTCGGAATCCTACCCAGACTCTGGGAGCTCAAGTTACCCTTATAGATGTGGGCGCTTCCGAGATTTCTTGCTGATTAGTTGTCATGGATGCCTGGTATTTTTTCAATAGTGCTTTTCAAGTGGGGATGACCGCCCAAGTCCCCGCATGCAAGTGGGAAACATTCGCCTAGGTTCCAATACCGCTGTATTTCAAGCATCAGGTTTGGCGTTTTTCTATTTTCTATTGTTCTTGTCCTTGATGTTCTTATCGTTCGGGACTCAAATCTACATCCAGTGGGTTGTTTTTCTGTTTGTCCAAGGACGATGGAGGCGGTCTCCTTGCAGCTATGATCTGTCAGTGCGTATTTCGAAGTAGTACAACAGCTTGATTATCATCTGTTTCATACCGCACTCGGACGGTGTAGCCATGTCTGATTAGCTACCATCTGCCGTAGAGCTAGCATATCTTCCAATGAGGGCGATGCCATGTTGTAACCGAGTTACGTATTCCTTGGGCTACTTCTGGCATCCCGCCACCAGGTGATTTGACAGTTCCGTCCCTTCCAACTGCCCCACAAATTCGGCACTTGCTGTCGGTTCTAATCCCTAGGAATTTGGCTTGGTGGCTTTCGCGGTTCAGGGAGGGATTGGTCCTGGGCGCTGTGAGTAGAACCTCAGTCTGGTTTTGAGCCATATCGGTCGAGCCATCTGTATTGCAATTCAGGGATGGTAATTTCTCTACTGTCGGGGTTATAGATAGATGGATAGATAGATAGTAGAATAGAAGATAGATAGAATAGATCGATAGATAGATAGATAGATAGATAATTTATTCAGCCATTGATAAAATATTATTTACAATGGGAAATTGGTTGAAAAACAGGGAGCTCAAACGTAACCAATACACGAGTAAGGACATAAAAAAAATACATAAAAATGTAAACAATTCCTATGACCAGGTTAAGGATGTAAAAGTGTATAATTAGGGTAGTAGAAATTGAAAAGTGTAGCAAAACCCATTAATAACAATGAGAAGCAGTACCTAAAACGGACGGCAAGACTAGCACCAATCAGCGGGCATTAGATGTATTGTATATCTTTACAAGATCAGGATAATGACTATTTATGAGCCTCTTTGATCCTTGAAGTACGCAGCCTTTTACAGAGGGCAAAGCTGGAAAGAAGTACGATGAGCAGGATGGGAGTTATCGTCAGTAAGATGGTGACTTTTTGAGGGCACTGCTCCTGTACAGAGAGTGGAATAGATGGACGGCTGTAAGCAATAATACGCTCAGCATTCCGAATTACTGCTTGCAATTTCCGGACGTCACAACTGACGTCACCCGATCAAACCAGACTAAAATGTTAGAAGTTAAAATACTTTCAATAATTGCACGATAAAAAGTTGTCAAACATTGGAACGGACCCCGTAGGATTTAAGAACACGTAAAAAGAACAGTCGCTGACGGCCTTTTTTCACTATTCTTCAGTATTGAGGTTCCATGATAAATTGTCCATAATAAATGTACCCAACAACTGGAATGTGTTCCCACTGCTCCACCACCATTCCATCCATAATGAGAGGACCCATTGTGATCTCATCACGTCTGAAGTCCACGATTAATTCCTTTTTTTTATGTTCAGAATCCAGATTGTTTTTTTCCTCCTTACTCCAGCTCACTAATCTGCTTCACTTTTTGTTTTGCTTTTACCAGCAGCCCGCTTTTCAATCCCCATTAGTATTCACAATCCAGAAACAGTGGTATCGTCCGCAAACTCGATGACCCTCGAGTTCAAATTGGTGGCGGCAATCATATGTAAACAAAGAGTACACATCGGAGAAAGCACGCATCCCTGGGGAGTACCATTATTCAGTACCATCGATCCTGAAATAGTATTGCCATTTTGACACATTGTTTGCGACCACAGAAGAAAGTCTAGATCCAGTCCCACAACTAGCAAGCGGTAATATTAAGGTGATGTACCCGTGATGGCACGATGGTGTTGAAGGCGGAACTGTGTAGGTCGAGTGACTGAGAACCCTGGCATAAGAACTTTTCCTTTCGAGGTGAATAAGAGTTTCGTGCATCCAAATTGAAATGGCATCTTCAATATACCCCTGTTGTCAGGATAGGCCCAATTGGTATGGTTCTAAGTTAGCAGCCCATGTAGTGTATTGCCCATGTAGTGCTTTCTACTTCCATTCTCCTCACACCGACGCTGCCACTCTGCCTCCCATTCTTTCTTACTCGTGACCCCAGCCGCCTCGTCTTGTTGCCATGCTGCTCTCAGTATGGTTCTCCCGCAGTTTTACTGAGTATGTATTCACGGAGCCCCGTTTCCTCGCTGGTCATTGTGGCTCACTTTGCTTTCAATCCCCTACCCTGTGTGTTCGTGGGAGGTAGAGCTGTGTACATCAGCTCTTGGGTGGAGACCCCCATGCATAGTGAGGCGTTTGCTAGTACTACTCTCTGCGGTCCAACTCGGCCATCCTTCTTTGTCCAGTCTATCACGCCCCTTGTGTATAAGATGTCCACATTTTTTCATTGGTTCACGCGGTAATAAGCAGCCGGCTCGACTACGGTATCTCTCTACTATATGGTCTTCCTTCATCCTCGATTCATCGACTTCCAGCGTCTTCAGAATACCGCTGCGAGAATTGTCACAAAATGGCCTGATCACATTACACCTATTCTGAAATCTTTCAATGGGCTTCCGTGCAGTTATACCCAATCTAATATAAAAATCCTCTACCTCACTCACGTTCCGTGCCGCTAAGACCGGCACATTTGTCTACCTCTCGCACATCCTAACCCCCAGCAAAGGTCACAATCCGCCCATCGCGATCCCAATACCAGCATCTATGATCCGAACCTTCGACCTCGGGGATCCGTGCTCTCTTCGCAATGGACCAATGCCAGTGATGCAGTCCTTGGAACACCTACTAGGCAACCTACGTTCTCTCCGCTCCCTGTAGCCCTTCAGCGTTTACCTGCGGTACCAAAAATTCAACACTTGTTCCTATTTCAAATGTTTATAAAATATATCCCGCAAACACTGATAAGTGTCGGGGATATTATGGTTTTGACCCTGTGCCCGCCGTCTCCGCCTTCGCCGCCGCCGTCTCCGCCGCCGCCCGCCGGAAAATTTAGGCGTTAGTGCTCTCATTTTTTAACAGCTTTTATCCGTTGACACAAAAACTTGGTACACATGTCCGTATGAGTAGAATCGCGGATAAGTTCGAAACTGGGCTAGATCGTATTTGCTGCCCTCTATTTTGCAGGTTTCCGCAAAATGTTCAAGTTCGTGCGATGTGCACGAACCCGAGGTGGTGGGGGTTAGTGTTGGAGCTAAAAAACATGGCGACAATTCAAGGTCATCCGAGGTAAGTTTGCATTCTTTGGTCCAGTAGCCTAATTAGCAGAATGGTATGTGTGATATTCAAACTTCATTGGATTTTCATGAAACTGGTGATAGGGCCAACTATCAGGCCGATGAATTTCCTAAGGGGGCCCGAGGTCAGTGGAGGTCATTTGTGACTAATTTGCAGAATAGTTGGCTCCATTAGCAATCGGGCAAAATTTCTAAACTTTGGTGGGTTCTCACGAAACTTGTTGAGAGGACCTTCTAACAGTCCCGATAAAATGGATTCAATGCGTTGAAGTGAAATCACGGAAGTCATTATGTGTGTTGAATTTGATATTCGTAGCATAATTGAATACTTGATGCAATTATTTTCCAACTGTTAGGGATTTGACGGAAACTTTGTGATAGGACCTACTACCAGTCCTGATCAATTTATTCAAGAGGCATCAAGTCAAGGAGAGTAAATTTGTGGACTAATTTGCATATTATTATCCTGATCAGTCAAAATGATGAGTTTTTAAATACTTTCGCAATAACATTGGACATGTTAATGGATGCAATATGCTTCTAGGAGTGGATGATCAATGGAGCGTAACAATTTTTATAAGAGCCGCCATGTCATTGGAGGTCATTAATGGTCACCTAGGGGTCAAATACTGTTTTTAGTACTTTTCGGCAATAGCACTGTGTTGTGTTCATCAGAATGCAAAAATGCTCCTAGGAGGGAGTGTAGCCACATGGAGAGTAACAATTCTCATAAAATCTGTCATATCATTAAAGGTAATCGAGGTCACTTAGGGGTCAAAAACGTTTTTGGCTATATCGGAGAAGTATTTGTGAATATATGCGAAGGCTGGATGGTTCACACTGTGATAGATAATGTTTGACCTGCATGGGTCGGACACTCTGACCGAATTTGACCTAGTCGGGGTGTGTGGTCATGGGTTTGTTAAAGGTCTCGATCTGAATAAATGTGCTTATTGAGGAGTTTACGGGCAAAAAAAAAAATAGAAACTGGTTATTGTGGAATGTGACAGAGCTTGTGTGCTTTATGGAGGGGAAACAACTCCGCTTCGATCGCGTTACACTACTCGGGTAGTTACAAGGGGGTCAAAGTTCAATTTTATACCTTTCCGCAATAACATTGGACAGGTTCTGGAATGCAATAGCTCTAGGAGGGAGGCCATCACATGGCAGCGTAAACCTTGATATTCAGGAACTTCTCAACTGCCAATTACCATTTATCCCACTAGATAGACCCTCCACCCAAAAAGTATCCAAATCACTTCTACCCTCCCACAAACGATCCCCTTCATCTTTTCCATATTTTAACCGAGGCAAACATATATAGCCTAATAGCTTACTCTCAAGGCTGTGAGGGTACAGTGAACATTAGCACTTGTGCAAACAAATCAGCTGAGGGGCCTTCACACAACTTTGCCTGACATCCAAACTAGTGACAAGTCACAAGGTCATCTGTTGTGTGGTGGTACACTTTGAACTGTACGATTTTGTGGTGCATGTCAGGGATGTCCCAATATCGGATGCTAATTTGAAGAGAGTAATTAATATTTGACAGTAGAGGTGTATTGTTATTTTAGTTATTTACCTCGGAATAGCAGTAGTCAGACCAAAATATCTCATGGCATGGCTTCAACTTAAGTGAAGTACACCATTGGCTTGTTAAGCAGTTTTGAGCTCAAGATACTAATTCCATAAATTAGGGGCCGCCAGAATGGCCAATGTTGATGCCTTTATGAGGTAATTCCAATTCCCTTGTGTATCACTTGCTCCATTTTGTGGCTTAATTTGTTGCTGCAGTATACAGTGTTACAACGTAAAAATCAAAAATGCGCGTAGTGCAAAATGGGGGGGACGAGATAAAAGGGGGAAAATAAAAAACATAAAACATCAATTTTTCGGCCCAAACATTTATGCAATTTTTAACTAGCCCTTCATTGTTGAGATATATAATTATCTTCTTAGGGGGCCAAACTTATATTTTCAACTGATTTATATAAGACGCGAGTACAAGTTTGTAATATCTTGTATTCATGACAAATCATGATCCAAGAAGTATGTCACTATGTAAATTTGGTTGTCCCCCCAAATGGCTTACATAAACTCGTTATATGTTGGTAAACCGAACAGGAAAAGTAAAATCCTGTTTTTTATTCTTCATTTTACGGACACCATGTTACAATACAAAATGGCAACGTTGGAGCAACCAAAATCAAATGTGAGAGTGGGAAAAAAAAAAAAATACATTTTAAAATATTGACAGTGGACTTGGTTGTTCCCCCTATATATGATTTTTGAAAATCGAAGTCCACAAACTCACACTTCTTAAACAGATTGTTTAGAAGTTTCCTGAAGTTATATCTGTAGTCATGAGTTATTATATCCTACAGTCCGGGTGATTCGTTCAAAGAAGCGAGTACTTCTAATTCGTTCAGAAGTAAGAATTAGAAATCGGCCGATCCCCGATGTTTATTTTCATTCATGAATATCGCATGATGTAGTCTTACTCCAGTCGCTTAAATATGAGAGCATACGTAGTTGCGTTGAGATGGAGAGTGTCCAGGTAAATGGCGATTGTAGTAAATCACTTGCAAACAGGCAGGTGTTGTGCGTAGGCTTACGCAATAGTTATCACGACTCATGTAAAAGTATTAAGTATGAAGGTAATGCTGACACTGTACGTTCATGTTGTATACGTACTACGTTACGTTCCTAAAACAAGTATACCGGATGCGTTACGTAACAGTTTTCTATCGACAAACTGGTTTTAAAATGTATACGCCACCAAAATTTTGTGTATGGTTATTTGAATGTGTACACGGCAATCTACAACGTATGTATGCGAGTAACGTATACAAAATTACGTACTGGCACTACGTTTTACGTACGTACGCTATAACCCCTACGCGCGTAGGCGAGTGGGTTTAAGTGAGTCAGTACTTACATAACAGATATTACGCGACGTTTGGTCGGTAGTAATCATTCCGTACCGTACGTATGGCGGCGTATGTTTTAGACTTATAAAATAGTACATGTACTGATTATAAAATACGTAGTACGGACCTAATATCTATATACGTTAATATCGATATGTACGACGTTGGAAGTATGGGTTGTGGTATTATTTACATGAGTAAGTGAAATTATACTGCGCATATTATGCTAGTGACGACTACGTCTGTAATCAACGTTATGCTCGTTACGTGGGTACGTTACGTAGCATAGTGATAAACTACACACGAGCAAATAGGATGCGTATATATTGCGATAGTGACAGAGGACCAGACTTAGCAATTATTCATCATTTCTTCAGAGCCTTCATATTCTACACGAATCCACACGTTTGGACACAACTGTGTATTCCTGACACAATCGCTTATAAGAAACGACTGTGCTGGTGCTACTATTTTGAATTACAATCGATAGGGATGACCACAATCTTTGAATATTTCAAAAAACGGCGTGGTGAACTGTGAGGACATGAGAGCCCTCGTCACGAAGTATGGACCTTTCTACGATTATAAGACCCACACACGGATTGTGAAGAAAGAAGGTTTGAAAAAATTCACTAATTCGGCGTTTCACACAAAGGCAGAATGGAATTCTGGGTAATATCGTTAAAATGGTGGCGCCCATGCACAAGTATTCTTTAGAAGAGTAACGAATATCTGTTCGTTAGTGCTGACGAATCACCATGGGACGTCCGAAGTTCCAAAATCTAGCAAAAATCACTGGGTGTGAGTTTCCCACACTTCCCCGGTACATATGAAACCAGGAAAAAAAATGCTCTTATGGCTCTAACAACCTTGATGAAAAAATACCATTAAATGAAGAATTTCTTTAATATCCCTGTCAGAAATTGACAAAATAATCAGATAATCATTCAATGAAAAACAAATTAAAAGCCTGTGTGGGGTTGATTAATTTTAATACGTGTGGTCCCCTTTACATATATGAAACCTTGTATTATCCAATTTATGGAACCTGTGGATGTTGTATACTATATTTTCAAGCAAAATAGTACTGTTGATAGTTAGAATGAAGAATCACACAAGAAAAGTCCTTATTGAGTAGAAATGGATTGAGCAATGGATGAAATGAAAAAAACGGATTTTGGGCCTGAAATATCCATGGCATACGTGGCCCCTTCTGTTTCAATTCATGGCAAGGACCCATATACCTGTACATGTTGTCGCTTGACAAAGTCTATAAATGTCTTCTTCTACGAATATTGTCCGTTTCGTCACCAACATTCTTGAATAAGAGATTGCGGGGGAATATACGTCTGGCGGTTTAGCCGCCCAATTTTCTAGTTAACAAAGGAAATGCAATCCCGTTTGGGAGACCTAATGACTTGACTGGGTCGACGCGACGCCTACAGTCAACATTGTTATGCTTGCACGCTGATTAGTTGATAAATTTTGCCGGTAGCCATATGCATAGTTTAGGATCGATTACGTAAATGTCCACGTCCATAGTATGGGGGCGTCGATCAAACTTTTTGAAGAGAGTGACGGGGGAATTGTATCAAATACTCCCCACTTTTTGAAGTGATGGGAGGATGAAATCGCATGCTCCCAGGTTTTGTGATGTCCATTTGTATGCCCGGGACATTGAAGCAACAAAGCATAGCGAAATGATGGCCCACAAATCTTAAAATGCCTAATTTTTTAGCGAATGCCCGAGATAAGTGCGAAAATTCTCAACAGGACTTGGTGTGTGCATCAGGATTCGACTTTTAGATTGTTACGAAAAACGTCCTGCCCCGGGCCATGGCTCTTAGACCTATCCTATATGGTTACTTTTCGACTTCAACAAAATAATCCTTCACCAATAGGCTGATCGCAGAGGCCCATTCGCAGATAAAATTACAGGGCACTGATCACAGTCATGCCATTTAGGCATCAGGCTGAAATGGAGTGACTTCCTCGCAGTTAGCCGGCCCATTGACTTACAAGCTAAATTGACTTCCTCCGATGAGAGCTGCTGAGGCTAGAAGAAGTCGCCAGAGAAGTCACCCGATCCTTCAAAGCTGACATTTATACATGTCATGCACTTTCCAATCACTGCACATGCAGCCAGACCGCTTAGATTTTTCACTAAGGTCCGCCCCTTGTGTGGGTAATGAGCGGCAAAACTTGTGCGGCCGCTTGCTTGGTTATAGCCGACTTCCATCTGAACAGCATTTCACTTACGTTTTCAAACGAATCAAATGTCTTTACATTTATACAGACATCTTTGAAGTGAAAGAGTTTGAGTTATACCGCAAAACTAACAATGGCCCATGCACCGAATCAATTGAGTACGCCATTCTAGCCGTTCAGACAACTACAGAGCCTACAGATTAATTTGTCTACCCATTGATCCGTTATGCTTGACAATGCAAAAACGGCTTAAAAGTTCGGCTTAATCAAAGGTACAAATTTTAAAGAATATCGGGTCCTTCAATTCCCCCAAATTAGTAGCGGCCCTGGCCTGTGCCCTGAAACCAATTCATCGGGCGCTGGGCCGGTTGTTGTTGGTTCCACTAACCCCACCCCAATAAAAAAATAATTATGTGAATTATATTAATTTAAAAACAAAAATATACAATTCGCATCAGCCGATGATGGGCTCCGCCTTAGACAGGGACAGCGGGAGGCGACGGGGGGGGGGGGGGGCCTTGCTGCGGTGGGACTTTAGCCCCACACGTTTTTTGCCATCGGCATTTGGGGGGCAAATTTGGGCCCCCCCCCCCCGCCCCGTGACTGGGTAAAAATAAGGTTTAGCCTTACTAATTTCGGATGACAAAAGAGAAATATGACAATGAGCAATTTCTGGACTTGTCGGCTAATCACAGCTCTGCAAATGAAGAACAATCAATACGTAGGATTCGGCTACGATAACTCCCGAAAGGCAGCACTGCCCTATCATTACGGTTAGACTATTCTCGACTCCGGCAGCCCACAATGGTAAGTAGCATTGTGGGCTGCCGGAGTCGAGTAGGCCTATAGTGTATAATGGGATCTGGCAGTGACGGACCACTCTAGAGATTCGTCAATTTTTCTAAGATTCCAATAGCAAAAAATACAGGGAAAAATGCATTAAATTGTCAAAGTAGGGTGTGTCAAGATATATTATAGATCGATGACTTTTTCAAAATGATGAATTCAAGAGGCATTCCAAGATTTCCCAGGCCGTCCCATCGCTGACATCAGATCCTAGAACCTGGTTAAAAGCGGACCACTGATGCATTACGTAACTGATGTATGCATACATATGCAGTCAAGACTATCAGCGCCATCACAAGTTCCGAAACTTGAAGCAACAATATGCGCCGATTGAGGTCATGTCAAAAAAGAGTCTTAAATCCCTCATTCGGCCAGTTTTGTGTAAGGACCCCTCGTAATCGTCCCATTTCGCTGAATAATTAATTACACCCTGATTAGTCGACGAAACTGTTTTTATGTGTCGCTAAGGAACGTTCGCTCGGAAAACAGTGTCCGCTTTTTACCCAGGTGTCTGGACTACCAGGTTACTATCAGGAACGGGTACAACCGTTTTGGTGTGCACTGAAAGTAGCGCGCATGCCACGTTGCGTTCAGATATGTACGTACACACCTGGAGGAAGTAGTAGAGTAGCGAGTTGAGTCTCGGCAGTCCGACATGCTGCCAGGTTGTTCACAATATATGGCTATGGTTCGATGTAAAAGTAAACATCTGACCCACCTATCTGAATTGCAAAACGATATTGAAGTCGTAGGCCTACACGTACGTTCCCTCCCTCACAATAACATGGAGGTAGGAAACCTGCTAGTAAATCCTGACGTTGTTGGTCGGTTCGAAAATAGCGGTGGTAACTGGTAACGTCAATGTTATTCGAGCTGAATTGACGGCTAATGCTCCAGTCTAATGCAATTGGTTCCCGTGTAGCAACTTCTTTTGCTGGAAATTTGGTACTAGATGTTGATCCCATGATATGGTTTAGCCAGACACCTTCGATCACCTTTAATGCGGGACAACATCCCCATCTTTTGTATGTTTCACTGATTTTTTTTTAATTAATATTTTCCGCAGATCCCTCAGGTCTATGTTCGGGCCTCCGACTACATTACGGATGTGGGCTATTCTTATTTGGTAGGGGCATTAATAATGACATTTTCCAAGTTATCTATTCGGATTCAGGTTTTACTTGATTTACCTTGGATAAGAAGTAATTCGTTTGTTCGCGAAATAAATTAAAAATGTGGTACATGAATCAATTCTTAGGATGTCAGTTACTGCATGAAAACGCACGAAAGGTAGCTGCTCCTGCGATCTGGGGGTTTGTAATACGAACCATGTTGTACGCAGCGCGCCAACCGATGGTGGCGCTCGCTTAGATGGTGGGCCGCCAAATTGATTACTCAATTCTCTCCCCGCGGTCCTTTAGATGTCCGGTCACGTTATTCCCCCACCCCCCCCCCAATGGGGAAAATACAGACACGCCTACCATACATATAGGGGAAGCGTTCATATAGCGGAAGTAACATCAAAACGCTTTGCTCTATGTGATTCAATTTGCGTGACGGCTCGCGGACGTCCATGATTGTATGAAGAACGATAAAATAGTGTTGACGATGTGCTCGACTCAAACGAGTGTCTTGTCTGCTGGTGGCAATACCATAGACTTTACATTTAGCTAATCGGTTAACGCATATCGTAGTCTTGGTAAAACTTGTTAATACAACTTGAGTATCTTATCCAAGAAGGATAAATATTTCCCTGGATTGGGTCAAAGTTCTGCCCAATATAGTCAGAGAGTAGTCAGTGGCATAGAAAACTAGTTAGGGACCCATCATCACAGGCATCCGAGCAGTGCAAAATCAGATTGAGATCGAGACCTCGAGTAGGCAAGTGGCCCATAATTCTGCGGGGGGGAAGACAGGGAGAATGGAGAAATACGAGTCGGTGGCGCAGAACTGAAATGGTTACCCAAAAGATTGACTGAGTGCCCACATTTCATTATGCATTTCCTGCATGTGAAAAATGGTGGTTTCCTCAACAGTTCATAGGTACTGTACATTTGAAATTCAATGACTCCCCCCCCCCCCTCCCAATTGGGAACTCTTTGAGATGTGGGTAATTTGATGGATAATTTGGACAAGCCACCATTTCAATGTCGCGCCTCTACAAAAACTATGGCTACGCCACTGCATCGGACCGCAAATAATGCCAGAGAAGAGTGGGAAGTGCCATTTCCAGGCATCTATAGGAGGCCCCTTTTGCCCAACATTTCAGTGTACGCTACGCGTCACGAGGCTGGCTCTACACTTAGTAACTCGGGGCGAATCCTAGGACTATTCCAGCGTTTGCAATTGGGCAGGGCAAGTGCCATTTCCGGCGATCTAGGAGGTATAACAATCCAAAATTTCCTCGATACCCATCCGAAAGGTGGCACTCGCTCAGCTCAACATCCAAGTGCACTCGCATCCCCAGTTTCGAAAAACGGGATCGCCGACCCGCACGTGGAAAATGGAGTACGGAAATGTATACATGATGAAAGGAATCAGGAATGCAAACATTTTTCTTTTCTTGAAAAAATTATCAATAATGTTAAAGGAGTTCCATTTAAATTCTTAAAGAGAATTGTCGCGACGCGAAATCATATTTTTTTCCGCAAAATTATGTTTGAATGGGGGCAACTTGCGCTTTGTGTCAGATGGAAGACAAACACTTATTCATCTGTTTTGACAGTGGCATTAAAATTTTATTTATCCGTTGTCAGTACGTTGAAGAATATTTGGTTTTGGGTTAACACGACTTTGAATATAAAACAGTGTGTTTGGGGTTATCGTGGTGGTATCATTTCATATTATTCTCTTTAAATATCATATATATCTTCTTTCGAAACTTAACAGATTGTCCCGATTATTCACCATTAAGTACAAATACTTTTTGCTTCACAGGTGCACGATAACCGGTGGAGAAAAAGCAGGAAAACCGTTCGAGTGCGGGAGATAGATGTTTTGTTAAACGCTCTGGTTAAATTTATTTTGTTGTATCAGCCAAGTCATTATTAGACGTATTCTATCTATGTATGAAATGGATGGTGATGGTCGAAGCTAATGAACTGAAGAAACAAAAATCACAATGGATATATTGAACATTTAGTGCATGAAAGTTGTAGGCCTTGGCGGGGTTGTGATTTGCATTATAGGAATTATCCCATCTCAGTATGTATATTTAAAACAACATTGGAAATTGTTATATTCAGGTAACCGCCGGAACGTACGTGAGGCATCTTCTCCCTTAATCGGGATCCATATGCGTGTAATTGTCCTCCTACTCAGAATCTCTCACTATTGTAGTTATTGTATTTTCACGTCGGCTACATGCAACAACGCAATGCATGATTGGTTTGTTTATGCTAATATGTATTTTTTTTACACAATCAAGTTTAATAGTAGCAAATAAACACATACATCGTTGGATTGGTTACGATATGAACAACGTGTACTCCAACTCATGAGCTTGTATCTCGTATTCGGGGTGATGTACACGTACTCGTACTCGGATAAATGTACCTCTCTTGTCTAGTGCGCACTGATGGACCCCGTCGTATGAAATGAAATCCGTCCTCAGAACGATCAATCCCACTGAAGAGAAAAACCATCTTTGTATGGGCTCCCCGACGTACGCAATTTCAAAGAATATCTCAAAACTAGCCATCCTTGTATGCGTAGAGTATAACAGGTAAATCAATATGACCCTAAAAAATGAACAGTGTTCTCAATTGTAACGCGTTGACACTAAATTCTTTAACCGTGCATGTTTTAACTGTTAGAATTATAGTGTTTAAATTATGTTCCACTGTGACCTATGACAAACGGGTGGTTACATTTTGCGTTTTTTTCCATACATCCGTAATGATATTCGTTTTGCCAGCCTACACAATATTCTTTCGTGATTATTATCCAGCGGGGGCGCTAACAACGATTCATATATTTTAATTGCCTTTTGTGGCGGTCTGCAGACACCTATTTTAGTATGGTAGGTAGCCAGTATAAATACAATCAAATGAGATGAGAATATTCTGCTGGTATGAACCAGCGTGTTACGGATTGGAAATTGAAAATGACGAGACATGTTACTGTACACAATGAGCAGTCAGGGGAAGGATAGGCGACGTGTTACAATATTGAATGAGCCACTATTGATTCTGCGTCGAGTGAGTCGAAAGTGGTTGCAGCCAGCCGCCAGAACGGCCTCGAAGCTTATAGTTGGCGCATAATCTGGGGGTTACCTCAGGAGAGTGGGATGGATGAGCAGGCCCAGGCCTGCATGTCGGATGATGAAGTAAGCTGAGCGTTTGCATATCGTCTTTGTTTGTTTCAAGTGTCTTTATTCTCCGCTTTCCCCTATTGATCCTTGCCGAGGCAAAAGGAGATTTATGCAATAGTCCGTGTGTAGGTTGTGTGGAGTGTGACACTTCTGGTCATATATAACTATTCTAACGAAACAGTTATCAGTTCCAATAGGCACGTTGGTTGATCATGTGGTGAAGATGAACCATATTGGTTTCAGGGCAAGTTCAAGGTCATTCCAAGGGTCCCGACAGGGCAAAGTAAAAAAAAAAATTGTCAGCACGATACCTAATGATAGCAAGTATTTTTTAGGTTCATATTAAGTATGCTGGTTGCGCATATGGTGAGCATGAACCTTATTGTATTTGTATTTATATGAGTCAGGTGAAGGTCATTGAGTACGATAGGACAATCTTTATATTTCTTGGCAACGAAACATTTCAGAGCATGTTTGTATGGAAAATTTTAATTGTTTACAGGGAAAACAAAGTACTAAGTTAAACTGTAAATTAGATCCCTGAAACACAAACGTTGGTCTTCTAATAACTGTCATATGAGTAAATTTACTAAACTTGGTTTGTAGATTTACTAGTTGTTTGTTTCCAGCTTGCTTCCTGGTAAAACTACCAACTTTCATTTTGTTCCCCAATTACAAAACCAAATTATGAATTACTAATTATGACAGTTTAGTAGAAATACGAACAGTTTGTAATTCAGGATCAATTTTTTGTGAAACTGAGATTTTAGGCTGATTGCGCGTTTCGAAGCCTGGCGATCAGATGGTTTTTTATCGTAGCCTATCAATCGCGGCAAACATTCTGCAAGAAATAAATTTGTTGGGAAACGGGTTGGTTTGAACTTTTGGACCTTGAAAAAAATTATCAAACTTTACCCCAATTTACCTATCAACACACTTAGCCTACCTTGTACATGGAAAAATGAGATCATATAAAAAGTTTCATTTTTCTACTCAAATGAACTTCGAACTAACGTTAGCTAAAATACACTAGCTAGGCTTGGAATGGCGTTGAAGATCGGCAGTAATCCAGCACAAGAGGCTGAGCTCACAGCCTGTTGTACTAGTAGACTAGTATGGGATTTGAAAATTGCCACAAGAAATTGTTTTTTAGGTTTTTAAAGTTTCCCAATTAGTAGGCCTACAAGTTACAGGTACAACAGGGGAAGTCACCATTCACTGATGTTCGGCTAGTGAGGCCATTATTATTTTTTCCAATGGCAATGACAAAACAGGTCGTACAAACTCCATGTTCCACTAGCTTTAACGCCGGGTCGGTACAGTAGACTGCCCCCGATCGTCCAGACCCATGGGCTAACCCAGCCTAGGCAAACCCTCCCACTAAACAGCCTAACGTAACACAGTACGTATTGCGCTAGTCACTGATGCACTAAGTTCTTAACATTAGGCTTCATGATAAGGTCTGGCCTTGTTGATATGGAAAAACATGGAGTTTTCATACATATTGGAGTCATGAAAGCCTTATTACGAAATTGAGGTATTAAAGCTAGAAAGACTTGAACTTTACCATGCATTCCTTGATGTCAGAATTTTTAGGGGCCCATCCAAATTCTCGCATGCATTGGCGACCAGTCGGCTGCAGACTGAATCACACGCGATGACGAATGGACGAATTCGGAGTGCATATAACTTCGCGTAATAAACTACTTGGTAATTTCTAGCTAGCCCGTTCAAAGTAACAACGTTCGGCTGCGTGAATAGACGAACTGTGCATAAACTATACTAATTTCTTTTCAATGTCAAACCATGTAAGTTAAGAACTGCGGTTGCAAACCACAAGACAGCTTGTAAGAGCACTACTGACTTAGTAACCAACAAACTTGCCTCCGTACAATTACAAGAAAGGAAATATTACAAAGTGGGTAACATGTAAATTGATTCTGGGTTATGCAGTTGCCGAGTAAAATGACCAGCTAGAAAGATGGGTGTGATATCCCAGCTTGAACGTGTAAGATTAGTAACTAGCTCGTGAATTAATTCATTAGTTATATGATTATACTACTAATGGGAGTAAGTTGTTTCTGTGTATATAGGTGGAACTACAATTGGTGACTACCTTGACCTCATATTTGACCTAATGACCTTGTGACATTCATGTATATGTTTGTGACGCAGACTCGTCTAGTTGCAACGAACCGACAGGTCAATTGCACTGACGTACTAAAACACTGCTATTACATGCTATCCTCCCAACTTATGTCTTCTGTAAAAAGGGTCAAGCGCCTCTAAAAACACTGAAAAATTTCAAATCTTAATATATCTTCGCAACGGCACATCTAAGGGGGTTAGCGTAACTTTGTTCGTATGTGCAAAGTACATCTGGTGACCTACCTACTCTGACCTCTTTTGACTTCCTGACTTCTGTGACTTTATGTGACCTGAGACCTTGTGACCTTCTGGGGCAGTCTTCGTGAACGACCAGACTCGCCTTGTTGGAACAACAAAACCGATAAGTCCAATTGCACTGACGTATCAAAACACTTCTATGCTCTAGTAATGTCCTCTTGGAAGGATGGAACAGCTTGAAAACATTGATAAATTCCCAGTTCAAAATTGACCTCACCTGGTGCTCCCCTGTTGGGTCAGTGATCCCCTCATGGCCTTCGTGATAAAATATTGTCTACCGGGTTCAAAATGTGCCAACATTATGCTAGATTGAGTGGCACTGTAGATTCACTCACCTTTTCAAAAAATCTTCAGGCGAGTATCCAGGGGGGGGGGCTTTGGGCGCCCAGGGTAAGGGTAGGAGAAAGAAAAAAGGGAAAGGGGGAGCAAGAAAGAGGGGAGAGGGAGAAAGAGAAGAGGGAACATATAAGCCATGTGTGGAATTCAATTGTGACATAAATTAATGTTATTATCCTTTGAAGAAGATGGACCATAACCTGCTTTCATGAAAGCTGACGGGCTCAAATAGGCACAACATTACCCACCGTTTTCATCCAACTCCGAAACCAATCCTTTGGCGCGATTCCACTGAAGCCACATCAACAAAAAATCTTTATGCGATCCGCATCAGCTAATGAGGTGTCCGTTCGATGGTCACGTCTTTTTGAAAAAAAAAAAAATCCCCAAGAAAAAAAATAATCATTACTGCCTTTACCATGCATAGCAAAACGTTCTTATAATCGGAAGAAATAATCGCGTTTTGCTCTATTCGAATTCAACTCTGTTGGGGCGTGAACGCTCATGATTGTATGGTTCTCTAGGAGCCGTTATCGTTATCTAGGAATAGTTTCCTGTCTGGTTTGCGCCTGCTTTACAGCGTAGCCCTAGGTGGTACACCGCAAACTCGCTATTCGGTAAACTTTGGGGGAAATTCATTTAAAAGGGGAAAAAACAAAGAAGAAGAAAAAAAAAAAAAACGTATAGTCAGACAGTATAGTCAGGTGACATAACAAACCAAGTGAGGACAAACCCATTTTCACCGAGGGCAGTCTCAAGTTGAGATCGTGATATCGAGTAGCGCAATTCAGGCGAAGAGTGGGAGAAAAGAAATACGAGCAAAGGTGACAATGTTATCCAAAATATTTACCGAGTGCACACAAAAATATGGTCTTTCTTACAATTTCCAGGCCAACTTTTGGGGATTTGAGTAATTAATCGGATTTAATACGACAGCCCAGCCGACCCCCACTAAAACTATGGCTACCCGTCACTGACAGCAAGCCTCCGTGAAATAGGTCAGGGGAGACCGAGAAGGGGCCATATCTGGATCTGGGAGGGCCAGTTATCTTCCAAATGTCCCGTGAAACCGTACGAGCCCCCAAACCGATTCTGGTTCTTGCTCCAGATAGTAACTCGACGACGACATATACAGTATGACACTCGCCCTGCACTAGCGCCCGGCCCATGGATTCAAAACTTTCGAGTGCAGGATCTGGTGGACCTATTTCTCTCAAAGCTTTCTCAAAGATCCATGCCAACCTATGGTTGGGCCTCGTGCAGTACCGGCAAAACATCCCAACATTTCACAATGGGGTGTGTACGTTAATTCAAGGAGGGTATTCTGGTAAACCCCCAAAAATTGCTACGATACTCGCCAAATGATTGGTGTAGCCTCCGCTAGCTAAGACCAGCGCACCCCGGGTTGACAAATCCTGCATACGCCCTGTTTACATATTGAGGTGTAATTTCATCCTTCACTAGCGCAAACTGTCGGTCATCTTGAGATAAAAGAAAGAAAAAACAAACAAAAGAAGCCCCTAAAAGCCTTCGTGATACTTGACTGATCTGACTGCTGACAGCAGTGTCAATTTCACATGCGTACAAAAATTCATCAAAGGATCATGTTATGTACTGACATGTGTAGTTGTGGGAGCTCAAATACAATTTGAACCTATCCATCCGATTGAGGATTTGAGGCATACAATTTCAACCTCAGACCTAACCCAAAAGGGATCATGTACTCATCATGGAGAACCCACAGACCAAGTATAAGCTATCTATTAAGGTCGGGTCGTGTCATCGTGTTCACGAGCGAAAAACATTGCCAGATTATCAAACACATTTTCCCATTTTCCCCAAAAACTGACCCCCTGTCAACACCAAAAAACTAAGGGTCTCTAGAGCTCCCTCAACAGAGCGGTATACCGAATTTCAACCTGATCGAAGCAGGCATCCTGTTACAAGATTTTTAGATTCATTCCTCACCGGAAACGATGGGGTCCCTTTTTCCCCATAAGAATGGTGCTACCAAATGTCAACTAGTTCGGACTAGTTATTCTGGTACTAATCATGTTAACGAGATTCTCAGACTTTGAACTCTCTTGACCTCAGATGTCTTTTGACCTCACCCCCAAAACAATAGGGATATGTACTCAATCACGGGATCCCACCATATTCGTGTAAGCTTACTCCATTCAGGTGGGGTCGAGCTTCGATTTTGACGGGCAAACACCCAATTTTGCCAAAATTATCAATTGTTCATAATTTTCTCATCCCCCCCCCACTAAGAAAAAACTGTATACTGAATTTCAACTTGATCAGACCAAGCATTCTGAAATCATTGTGTTAACAATATTTTCAGACTTGACCTCTCATGACCTAGGATGACAAGTGAGACGATGGTGATCATTTTTTTTTTTGAATGCAGGTCGTTATGAGCCAATTGCCATTATATTAAGTATGAACTTCATCTATCCGGGCGGGGGTCCGAGTTATTCGTGTTAACAAGGTTGCGGCGTTCACACACACACACACACAACACACACACACACAACACACACACACACACCACACACACACACCACACACACCACACACACACACCACCCATTACATACAACTGTCAGGACTGCATAGGTTCCTCGACTTTCGTCAAAAAAAAAAAAAAAATCAAAACAGGCCTTAATAGACTGAGAGTATGTCACCATCATCGTTGATGATGACAAATGCAGCGAAAAATGGTAACATGGTACTAATCAATACACTTAATTCTGTTTTTCGAGCGCGCCCCATTTTGAATGCCCCTCTGTGAGCAATGTATATCTCGTACACTAGGGTCGTTGAATTTCCGACTCCTTCATAATAGTAATTGAACAATTATGAGAAATTAAAACAGTGTTAATTTCGATCCTCTGGTCAGTTATTCTGTACAGTATAAAAAAACAACATCTCGTCGTACATACTCGAAGCGCTGTACAGATATCACCCCTGATCATTAGTGACATATCACACCCGTACTATACAGCACCCGCAAACTCTTGATTGTTCTCTCCTGATGCACCGTTTCAGTATGTCACTTCATCATGACTGCCTCAAACGGCGCTAGCTTCTTTTCACAAGTCACCTCACAAGGTACCCACTTTATACAAGGGTGGCGAAAAACATTTCAGAAAACAAGTCTTGTCCAACAGCGCTGTCCTCAGGACTTCCAATGGGTTGCGAACTCGCAATCACTGGTTTTGCAGTCTAGTGATCTTCCGAATGAGCTAATACGCATGCCTATATCTCAAATCTCAAAGCTCGATCAATCCCCTTTCCAAAATTAGAGTGGGCTGAACATGAATCTGCCAAAAAGTGACTTAACAGTATCATCATTAGTATATCCAATCTAGTGTATCTGCACCATGTCAGCTGGTCTCTATACTATTTCAGCTCCTTTCGCCAACATCCTTGATCGGTTCTTGAACACCAGGGTAGTCGCCGTTCTTGGCGGATTGCTGACGTGTGCCGGGATTAGCTTCGCCGAGCGGTCCTACCACCAGGCACTATCTGGGAACTAACCCTATACATCACGATCTCTGGTAAGAACTAGCACACCACTTACTTTGTTTGGTAGGCTCTCGACTGAGACATTAATGTATAAACAGCAGTAACAACTAACGAGAGTGAATGGAGCTATATGATATTATACCGAACAATGCTATTTTAGATAAGGAAGGATTGCATATATTTAGTAATTTTGTCTTGGAAATACTTTAATGTTATATAGTAAGAACTGCAACACTAGAAATATAGCCGATATGGTCATTACTTAGTAATCATACTGCCGAGAAAGAAAACTACATAAAACTAATTTAAGTTACTCTCCCCAGTTTAAATGCGAATAATCGGTGATTGATGAAATTAACGCGATCGGGTGGACGATCAAGAAATACTGGTCACTAGTTTAAAAAAGTTGAGGGAAATTACTTTTCATCTTTGGAATATTATGGATATATAGTTAACATCCATATATTTCTTTCAATCCTGTCGTCCGGTCGCACGTTAGGTTTTTCCCCCCCCACCAGTCTCGGCATCGTATCACTCGCGTAAACAGTCTAGCGGAGTGTCAGAACAGAAGGTCTTTACCCCCGCAAAAAAAAATCTGGAAGAAAAAATCAAGAATTCCATTCCGAACTCTTCCCCTTTCAGCTTTAGATTTCAGTAGATTTTCTGCACGTGTGGGGGGGGAGACTGGGGAGAAAGTACAAAAAACAAATTTCTTAGTTATAAATACAAATCCACTGATGGTATGCAAGATCACAATACACCTGCGAATGACCCATGTAGGGACTAGTTCTCAACATGGATTTGGATGGGCATATGGAATTTCCGCTCTATAATTTAGACAATTTTCTTCGGAAAATTGTTGTGACATCTTGCCTCTGCCTGTGCAGGTTGCACGTGGCAGGGGGGTGGTTGTCACCATACGAAAAAATCCATTTGACATTGTCGCGTTGATGGGCACACTTGCGGGGCGGTTGTCCAACTGCATACGAACGGTGGGGACAACCATCCCAAGAACGTTTTTTCATTATTGGTCCCAATACGCGAAATCAGGATGGTTACGAACTCAACTAATAAGGTGTAATTTCAGGACATTTTTAGCATAAATGTCATATGTGTCACATTTCCAGTAGAATTTTAACACAACATAGACTTTTTTTCATTGCAGGGCAAAAATCGTGTTTTCAAGAGGTGATTATTGTAGTGAACGAACAATAACTTTCGTGTGGTCTGAGGTTTAGGGTGAGGTGGAATGAGACAGCATAGAAGTGGAATAAACCACCAACGCTTCCCCTATTCATTTGAAAGTTTTTGCTCTATGGCAATCATGTGAACCAATCCTAGTGACTTTCATCCCCGCTCTGCCTTACAGATATAGTTACATGTCCACCGTCACACGAAAGATTGTCTCCTGTATGTAAGACTGAACATTCCACTCCATTGGAAGACTGATCCCGAACAATCTACTCGCGCAGAGTGAGAATATTTACTTTAAGGGTGTGCTGTGTTATTAATTCAAGGAAGCAGAAATTCCACTCCAAAAAAGTCTAATTCCCCTCGGCAAGTAAATGTTCACTTGTGAAGTCGCTTTTTTCTTACTGAATGAATTTTCGAGTTTTTTCTACTTTTTCTCAGTAGTACAAAATACGGGATTTCGTGTGCGAAGAATTGCTGCATTTTTTCAGACTTCATGAACAGGCAAACGATAACGATATCAAGCAGCGAAACGTGCGAATGAGGCAGCAATAATATATAGAGATATATGTATTCAATAAATTTCCGATACAGACGCAATTCAGACCTTGACCTGACCCTGATCTTAATATGGCCAAAGATGCCTTAGCAGTTAATAGACCATGTTACTCAGTTTAGTCAAATCCATCAATTAATGACCAATGAGAGGAAATTTCACACAGTAGCTTAATGACCTTCGACCTTGACCTTTACATGGTCAAAGTTTTCTCAAAGGTCAATGAACAGTGGGATCAAGTGTGGTCAACAGCAACAAATGACTGCCGTTTTAGGGCTGTAGTGCTCTTTCATCACATGGTACGGCTCAACTTAACGGCCTATATGATGTTGATCCAAACATCCAACAATACAATTAATGGACTATAGTGATGTTTGATGATCTTCGACCTTCTACGAGGTCAAACTGTCTCATGGGTCCATAATCAGGGTGTCTGAGTTTGCTCAACATCCTCAATTGGATTGTTTCGGTTGGTTGCTTTGCTACTGCATGGTTTAATTTTCACTCGGTCCACAGGCATTGGTGCGGCTTGGTTAATGTTGTTACACTGGCGACGTTCAAACAGGTCTTCGGACCCGCGTTCCCCGCAGCCAAAACACTTAAGCAACTTCGGGTACATTGAATTGCCGTTGTAGTCCACCGGCGGCGGGTATATTCTGTCTATGGAAAAAACGGAGGCTGTCTATCCTCGGCTCGTTACTCACCTCGTTGTTAATAGCAGAGGCCCTTGCACCATCGCCGGATTCGTACCCAAGAGAAGCCCGCTGTCGAAGCTACTCGACGAGGAACGGAAAGGGCTGATCGAGAACAATCCTTGGGGAGGACGGCGTCCCTGGAGTTCCGGCGAAAATGCTTGTGATGCAAGAAAATGTTAGTGGAGAATCCTGGATGAGAACGTGAGCTTCTTCAATGATGTAGTGTCACTATTAATGGCCACCACATCATTCGTGCCATAGTGTTTCTCACGCTGTTGCATTCGCCCAATTTTCATGGGGACACGTCCGAGTAACGTAAGGGAGAAGCCTGGGTCACCGCACTCTGCAGCATTTGGTTCTCCTTCTTCGGCGGGACCTTCGGGCCCATTCCTGGGAAAACTGTACATTTGCTATTTCGTTTGCTCGAGCAACTGGCTGAACGGTAATACTCCCGATCGAGTCTCGGGGACTGGATGACGTCAGTGTCTTTCTAGACGGGTTTATTCCGCTTGCTATTATGTCGAGTCTAAGCGGATTCGGTCTCCCTGTGCAGTTTGCATTGTGTGTATAGTGGCTTCCAGCAACTGTTTGTAACGACACGTCAAGGATGGCTGTGTCAGCGATATGCCAATCGTGGGAATCTTCGCACTTTTGTTAGGAGCATTTGTGCAGGTGCGAAGTCGGTCTGTATATTATATATATATATATATATATATATATATATATATATATATATATATATATTATATATATATTATATCTATATATAATAATATATCAGATGAGATATATTATATATATATATAATATATATATACTTCTGGGGGTCACTGCACTGCGAGGACTAGTATTGTCCGGAAAAGCTCTGCATCCAAAACACTCGGCTGTGTACTCAACATTTACCTAGCTCAACGCTATTTCCATTCCATTCGAGATCAAGCCGATCATTTACGTTAGGCATTGTTGTTTTACAGTTTTTGCTCTCTCTTCTCTCTATCTCTCCTCTCTAGATATGTATATATATAATATATATATAATTATATATATAAATATATTTATATTATATAAATATATATATATATAATATATATATATATATATAATATATAGAATATATATATATATATATATATATATATAGTGATCAAACACCGAGTTCCAACTTCCCGCCTTTGCTAATGCTCCATAACACAGCGATACTGTGCACAGCGCATCTAGCGTGAATATTGAACTCTCCTTATTGTGACTAAGCGGCGATCCCGGACTGCTATATTTATAACCGAATAACACGATAAACAATATGTATTACCGTACCAACTAATGGACTGATTTTCATTTGATCACGTCAGTCGAAGTTTTTAGCATGCATCCGTTTTCGTAACAATGCATATATAATCTGTACTACCCATTCCCCTCTCGAAATTAAAATTTTTCACCCCCAATTCTTGTCGTAAAATTTCGAACAAAAATGAAGGATTTTGCCGGCACCGACAAAATCAATCTGACCAAAACCAGCAGTCACATGATTAAAATGCAATCAGATTATGCGCCTTCTACGACGATGTCATGGAAAATTGTACAGGGGAAATCTCCACATACACGTAACTAAATGGGACATCTTCTAATAGACTTGTGTAACGTCGGATCGAGCTAGTTCGAAAAAGATTGTTGGGCGAGTTGGGAACTTATTGCTTATGTGATATTTTCTAATCAGTGTAGGCCATAACTTCGATAGAAAAGAAATGAGTTTATAAATGAGTGGAGGAATCCCCACAGTGTTGAATTATGCATGACCAATTCGGTTCTAATTAACAGTATTCTTGTTTGAAAGAATTATTTATGAACTGGTGGTCTACTACTTTGGTCGCTGGAGCGCAACTCACGTTACGAACGTACATGCACACACTGAAGCTATGTGGTTGCGTGGTCGGTTGACAACGTCAAGATATTGGGGGATATTTGAAAGTTTGCAATAATGTGCGCTATGCACTGTACGCGCTGTGTTAGGGAATATGCAACCAAGGGCGGACTCGAAATGCACGTAAACCAATGATAACGGAGGTCTTTCAAGTCCATCAAAAAACCGTTAGGAATGTCTGAAAAAATCTAGAAATGGAAGGAAACATACCTCTGCATGGAGTTCCCTTTAAAGTCCACGTGTATCCTCAAACAGAATAGGTAAATTAAGTTGAATGATGGACAACGGAGTACTGTTTTTAGATGGAACAAAACCGTCAGATATTTCGGACCTTCCTAGTCCGTCGTCAGTGATAGACAAATGCTAAAATGGATAATAACAACAGATAAGCGTAAATAATAATAAAACAACAACTAATAATAACAACAACGATACAGCAAATTTACATAAACCCACCCACAGAAAAGTTCGTTCAATTAATAACTGAAATAAGCAGAATTATCCAAAAAACGAAAAAGATCTCAGACTTTAAATCGACAACTGTAAAGAATAAGAAGAGAGAGTTGAAAATAAACAGGAATAAAATAATCAAAAAGCAGCATTCACTAGTCAAAGCTGCAACATACAAAAACCCTAATGACGAAAGTACTGAAATTGAAAATATTAAGGATGACTCTCACCGCATCTTTAAAGCAATAAAAGAGTGCAACAAAAAAGTAGAAGGATCCAATTTCAATTAAAAATTAATAAAAGAATATAATAAAATTAAAAAAACGAAAAAAATAAAAAAATTAAAGAAATCAGCCAACATTTCGAAAACAATTTCACTGTAACAAACCAGAACCAAAGCCAAACGTGCTCCCAGAAAAACTAAACAAGCCATTTGGTGAAGATGAAATTAAACAGCGGTTGCCAGCGGTAAAAAATTAATAAATCCCCAGGTGTGACCAAATCCCAGCCGAACATCTCAAATATGCCCCCTGCACCAATAAATACATAGCTGATCTACTGACAATAACATAGCCGCAACCGGAGACCAAGGAACGACCAATAGAAAGAAATGAACAGGAATCGTAACACCCATTCAAAAACACGGGAAAAAAACTATAGGGCCCCACCAGCAAATTAAGACCGGTGATTTTACTTTCAACCCTGAGGAAAATTCCTCGCCAATTTTAGTACAAGGGAATCGCCCCCTCTAATGATGAACTACACTTCCCGTACACCCAAACAGCCTACACCTCAGGTAGATGCACTGCCACGAGCTCGTGTTCGCTTCAAATTTTAGCCCTGAAAAGCCCGAGTAACTTCAATAGGATCTTATTAAACATCAACCTTCATTGTGGACATGAGCAAGGCGTTCGATACGATCCGCAAAGAGGCACACAATAAATGATTTTGAACAGATCCTCGAGAACGACGAACTCTATTCTAAGTTCACTATTACATGAACGATGTTTCTACACCGGTCAAATAGACGGCCAAACTAGGAAATCCTTCCAGCACGAACATCGTGTCCCCCAGCGGTGACAGTAGGGAGTGCATTATTCTTTTATAACATACCTGGCCAAGTCTTTGAAATCGGATGAAAACGACATTGATGCAGTTATCCAACCATTCGTTAGTTGATCATGACTACAACGCAAATAGTAATACCGAGAACTTTTTCACCGTGTGGACCCAACAATACTGATGATATCTCTTGGGCATCGGACTTGTGAACATATATTACAAGACATCGAAGATCGAGTGACTGAGAAATTGGCAAGAAGAAATCTAAAAATTACGTCAAAAACACGAGAAAGCAATTTTCATAAAGAAATGGCAATGGAAGTGGAAGGAGGTAAATATGTAGGAAGTTCGTTGAGGAACCGAAACGAAGAGGACATTAACAGAAGAATTGGTATAACCAACACGCTTTCAACATTTTATCACACAATTTTCAAGCGCAGAGAGTATACAGTAGCAGCATCAAACTCCGGATTTTCGATGCCCTTATACAGCGTATTTTCTGTATTTAATTGCGAACTGTGGGGTACAACGAAAATCTTTATTACAAAATTGACACTTTCAAAGGAGACGACTCCGCCAATGTTCTCAAGTTCAGATGGACCAATACATGGGATTACAAAACGATCTGAACTTTGATGATGACCAATCAAATCCCTTGGTCTTCCGTAGTAGCACATGAAGCGTTTGAGATTTTTCGGTCACGTTCGCGGACTCCAAGAAGAAGCTCCAGCGAAGATCGCTCTGAGAGAACCATTGAGACATACTACTAAGCTTGAAGGTTGGGGAGGACCCCTGTGAAATACTTTGTCGGAAAAATCAATCGCAATTCAGGGGGACATCACTTAACAGTTTCGAGGAAGCAGTAAACTTTGCGCAAGATCGTGACACGTGACGGAGATTGAGCACTGAGCATGTCGGAATAGGACGAGAATCAATCCTACTACTACTACTATCTACTACTACTAATATATACAGCCGTTACCAATTGATGGCGCGCAAGCGAGGATATTGTTGAGAAGGAAACGCGGGTCGTCATAGGGAAACAACGCGCGGGTGAGTGAAGACAATATTATCCCTAAACAACGAGACGCGCGTATACGGGTAAGGTACATTGGAGTAGATGGTGATAGATTAAAACAATAATAGGCACACTTAAGATAATATGCGCATGATGAACGTCGCGTCTCGTTGTTTGTTAAGGGGATAGGATGTCTTCACTCACCCACGCGGTTGTTTCTTGACGACCGCTTCATTCTCAACAATATCCTGCTGCGCGCCAGCAATTGGTACGGCTATATTCCCAAGGGAAGGGAATTGGGGATTATCAAGGGGATGAAGACTGAAGAGCAGAGAGTATTAGGAGTGGGATGGTCGCCATTGATATTAAAGGCGAAAAAGCCTTCCTCGTGTATACATCCCAGGATCGAGAGCCGAAGTCGATGCCCATCAAAATATGGCACCCTATTTCCCGGTTGGGGAACGGATTTGGGGTTGAAAAAAAATGAAAGTTTGCGAAAACCCAACTTCCTGCGAAGCATTGGGTTCGAAATAGACTTTATATGAGAGTTCCAAGACAGGTACTGGTGATTCCATAACAAGGAATATCAAAGTGAAGCAGACGGCAGGAGGCGACCGATTGGCCATGGAAGGGACGTGCGTAGGAATGTTGAATATTCCGCACATTGTACCTCCGGTGACCTCGAAATCATTGTTCATGTTTTCGAACCATCTAATCCACACTTACCAGTTTCTGTGAACTCGGGCTAAACATCACTTCATTGGCGAACTGAACTCCGGTGGCCCGGGATATCGTCAGGTTTTTCAATTTCGTTTGATTTCTGACGAGAACAACGAATTAAATTGGTTCTCGCTTTGAAAGGGATAAAGGTTAAGTCAATAAAAATTCCATAGATTCTACGATGTTATATTGCCTGGGTTGGAATTATTTTTTGGGGGGTGGCTGTTTAATTTCGCACTATGTTTCATATTGCTATGCGTAGGGACTGTGTGCCGAGGCATGGACTCACAGTCCGGCTACGACTAGTCCTAGCCTAAATATGCTAGTTAACTTAGGCCCTAGTGATATGATGGTGATTGCTTCGAAGGGCCTAACTCATGATACGATGGTGTACTGTTCCTTTTTGAAGACAGCTAAAATTAACTGAATGACTTCTATATTACGAATTTAATTAGCAATTGTCACACATTTTGCTTTGTTCGTATGAGTCTGTGTTAAGACGTTGATACTCTGATATTTCCAATTAATGCTGCTTTATATAGCCAACCACTGCGGAATTCTCAGTGAGCCATCACAGCGCACTAGTGACTCTCGGGTCTTTGGTATCATCGTCGTGTACAAAATTGTATTTCTGCAATCAATATACGGATGAAGCCAATCACAACACTGATAGGGAACACCCCATCCCTTCGGATTAGGGATATTCACATATGTACCGGAGTGACAGCTGTACAACATGTAACATCAAGGATTGCCATTCAGCAGTTCACAATTCAAACATGATTCTGCTATCCATCATCGTATTCGAAACCCACAGCTAGCCATGAAAATCACTGAAACAAACGTTCTGGACAACTCGTACAACGAAAATTTTAGGCTTTTTCATGCCCTCTAGATCGCCGGAAACGGCACTGCACGGCTCGTGCACCAATTACATGTGTGATGTGAGTGAATGGAAAGACAAACAAAAAAGTTGTCATTTTGCCACATAGATGATTATGGCAACAAATATGGTAGCTTTTATTACCTGCCTAATCTGGTTTTGTTTGCGTGGGATCCTGGGGGTCTACCTGGGGGAACGATAGGAAAAGCCATAGGCGTACGGAACCATTCCCTTCGGGGCAGTCAAATTGCCTTTCTGAATTTTCTCATCAGGTCATCGGAAAGTTTTTTTTTCTCTTTTGAAAGTTCAGGCATGTCCACTTCGCTTTTTTACTTCCCAAATTTTCCATGAATTTTTGCCCGAATTTTTCATCTCAGAAAAATTGGAGAGGGGCAGTCTTCCCACAAGGCTTCTGCAATTAATTGAGTGAACAAATTATTCCCCAAACATTACATCAGCATATTACAACGACTGGTTCGGGAAAGGTAGAAAAACGTCATTGCGCTCGAAACACTTGAAAAACTCAGTAATGGAAACATGGGTATCCCTCGACTTGGCCCAGTGGGGCCAGATCTGTACCTGGGGTCGCAAATCTGGAATTAGTGGATGGAGACATTTCAAAATGCCAAATTGGGGCAAAAATGTTAGGCCTAGATTAAAAACGACCAGAAAAAACAGCCCCGCACACGGAGCGCGCGAACAAAAAAATGTTTTTCGGGCGTTAGATTGAATATTCAGGCCAGTCAGCAGACCATCTTAGGCATTTCTTCACTCTTCTTCAGTCCAAATTTTCCGCGCAGTCTTGTCATTTTTTGCCCGACGTCTCATCCCAGAAAAACTTTGCGCTCTTCAAAAGGGTACGCGATTTGGTACAGTCCACGAGCCAGAACCACAGTGCATTAAAATTAGTAAATGGAAAACAAACTATGAGCCTGGTTACTCTGTCCAGGCTGGGCGTGACTCAAATGATTTATGGGTGGAGGATTTTTGCCCTGCGGAATCCCTGCACTGAGGGTTTTTTCTAGATTTATTTTTCACTCTGTCGGCAGCAGTGACGTTTTTAAAAGACATTTCGACTAGCGGGGAGCAAATTCATTGGGCGCTGTGAGAGGAGTCTCCTGGTTTACCTGGAACTAGACCAAGTAATCCCATTTAGAAAAACCCAGGTTATAAATTTTTGTTTGGCCTCGTTTACGTTTCTTTCGACGGAGAGAAATTTAATCGAAGATATATAAAATCGAATTTATGTCGCCATATATTCCGTTGGTATGTTGGTGATTTTTATGTTGCATAAAATTCGATTACGTTGATATATTCGGAATTAATGTTGCATATATTCGAATTATTGTCTGCATATATTCGAAGTATGTCGCATTATTGTTATTAATTTCGCTATTTCGAATTAATGTCCGCATATATTCGAAAAATAATGTCTGCATAAATTCCTGGCACCTGACTGGGTTCGAATTAATGGAGAAATAAATTCGATTATATGCAGACCATTTATATCCTATATTTGTCCACTACGGACAACCATACACGACCGTTGTCAACACTTAGTAATTTGGACAAAGCCGATTATTTCAGTCAGTCGGGCTGTATATTTTTGTGTAGACAAATAAGGACATCCAGCTTCAAGAAGGGCTTAGAACACTAATCGTTGTTACGCAAGAATATGTTGCGTAGGACTCACCCCAAATGTTCTTTGTTGAAATATTTTTGCTCGGTTTTTCCATATTATTGACATGAAAACATTGTTTAGGTGTTCGACTCAATAAGATTTTTTTTTTTTCAATTTTAATACTTGCTGAACAAGGTGCATTCCATGTATTGTACACTGCGGCCACTGAAGAATTTAAATGGTCCTTTTGTAGTGATATTTTTTCTCATAGAGATGAGTAGAGTAATGTCGAGCAGAGGCCCTGACTTATTCCGAGGCCCAGCAAGGGTGCAGACATTTATGCTGTAGTCAGCGGCTGTTCTCTATGCTCAATTCAAGTGAGTGGGCTTCGGTAATGACCCGAACCGGGATTCTCAACCCCGATTTCCTAGGTGGTAAACCGCGTGCTCTACCAACTTCGCAGACCACACGTTTGCAGCAAAAAAAATTGTAACACAATATCCCTTATGTCAGTCTAATCCCACACACTATATAAAAGTATAATCCCATCGTGCTTGTTTCAGTGACGTAGTGCGCCATACCGACAATTGCGTGTAGTGTGGAACAAGTGATATCACTAACAATACAAATTGAATTCTTGGAAATAAAATAATTCATGTAAAAACTGGTAGTGGAAGAAGTGGTACCCGGTACCAAATATTTAGGCTTCATTAGATGCTGAGAGTTACATGCTATGACTCGGAGTAAGTTATTGGACTGGCTGAACGTTTAAAACGTCAGGAAGATTCTTGAATTGAAATCCGTTCAATGATCGTTTAAAAAACCGCACTCGGTGATCCTTGAAGGACACCTATATAAGGCTTGGATACGACAGAGGTTATATTGTGGAAATGAAAAACTTTTCTATAGTCCAAACCCCATTTCAATACGAGTTCCTATGCGGAGTTCTTGGCCCTTCGAGTTTTGGCCATTAAGTAGAGCAACTGGTAGAATTCCAATTGCGCAATTACGCTTGACGTCCACACGAATGTTTTGGGGGGCAATGGATGGACGACAGAACATTATGTTTATGTTTATTGATTGTTTCATTTTTTTGAATAGGCAAACAGTTCTTTGTCTTCTCACACCAAGGAGTCATCAACACCTTAACAACCCACTACAGTATCCTCTCCCATAGACGTATGCTTCGCAGTTAAATTCTTGTTTGGTTTCAATAGAACATAGAGAATGTTTTTTCAGGGGTGTGTTGCCAGTATGAACAACATTCATTATGCATGATGGATTCAATTTCGATCTTTGCCAATACACATGCTTCAGTCAATACACAAACTTCAATGACTAACTCTGTAACGGAAAGTCCCTATGAACTTCCGTTTGGACTGGACGCATTCAGTTTTTATTCAGCTATATTTATATCCAGCTGTATGGATCATCCATGCAGTTGTCCTTCAACACTGAACAAGAATTGGACATTTTAGTCGACGGCGGAGGAATCAATCCTTTGAAGGGAGCGTTGACGCGGACCACTACCATTTCCATATATGGCATTCAGTACCCCCGTACATGCATCGTCGAAATTAACTGTCAGCTGTTTTCAACCATTATCTGACGATCAACGTGCAAGCTGGGAAAGCATTAGGAATGTTTATTATCGTACCGACAGGAAGGGCATTGGTTTGTTCTTTTTACAATGCGAAAGTAGTTCTTGTGACACAGGTGTAAGGTGATTCGGGGAGGTTGTATTGTATCCCTTAGGCTAAGGTGAATAGTAGATCAATTAAGGATAGCTCCCATGGCCACCGCCGCATCCATATCTATGGATGATACGAGCAAAATGTGAAAGTGAAAAAAAAAATCTTCACAATCTAACAAGACAGATTGTATAAGATTTTCATAACGGAAGATTTCAACTTCAAACTCTTCAGTCACCAAGTCGTTAGCAGATAAACTACAAAGTAATCGTTGTCCCTGAAACATGCGAAATGTAAACATGTCTGGTTCTTCTATCTTGTTCCCCACAAATATTTAAGCATTGGACAAATGCATAGCTAATTCCTAGTTGAACCTTTAAATCATTTTTATTTAGATATTCCATTCGAGGAGGGCACTTTTCCCAGAAAATTGAAGCCTGCAAAATTGCTCCGGTTTTCAAATCAAGTATCCTATTAAATTGTATTCAAATAGACCTATATCGCTTCTACCAGCATTTCCAAAATATATGATATACAGTGGTTGTGAAATTATATTGCGGCTGTTTGTTTACTATTTTCGATGTGCAACGTGACAAAGAAACATTCATGGTTTTACTTGTTGTAAAAATGTTTCGTTCATTTTCTTTCGATGTTCTATACTTCAATAATGCAATCCTGGCTGAGATGTGAGGTACCGCCACTTAGAATAAACCAGACCTGGGTGTGACCCCTCGTGTTCCTTGGATGTGAATTAACTATAGTCATGATGTAAGGCAGACACCAGAAATCGCTCGTGGTATCGATGCTATCGTGAAGGCGCAAATAGAAAGAACAGAATTTCCCGGCCTCACTTTGCATGCTTCTCGTGATTAGCACTAGTGTACTAAGGGAATGGTTAGCCTAACATTCCTTGTACACAAAGGAATGGTGTAAATAGTAGGGTAATAAAATATCGTTGCGTTTGTTTATATAGTAAGTGCACTCTGGTTTTCGACAACACTTGGCGTGTATGAAACCGTAAGACGATAGTAGGCCATCCCATTTTACGAGATTTTTTTTCTAACTTGGCCGTTTTTTAGAAACGTGGTGCGCTGCCATGGTAGCTCTCTCCGTTGTAACATTTATTACCCGTTTTGGGTCTTCGCGTGTGTGCCGTTTATATAAATTAATTTGGTTACACCTTGTTCGAGCGATGCTGATGGTGGGGCAAAGGACACGGCGGGGATAAAGATTTTCTAATATTTACAAATATTTATGTGGGTACAATCAAGTTCCGTACGGAAATGCATAGTGCTTTTCGGAATAGCACGTTTAATATTTTGCGCTTGGGGACGGCCTATGGTTGGCTAGCGGCAGCGAATGCAAAAAGCGAATGACTCAAAAAATGTTTATTCCAACAAAGGCAACTATTTTTGCCCAGAAATTCGAAATGAACGTCAACAGAGACAACATATGTCAGTGAAACGAGCCCTTACAGACAAACGGATCTGCTGACTTCCTAGTGATCACAAACTTGAAGATTTACACTGGATGGAAAGTGTTTTTTTAATCTGGCCTCTGTCCTTATAAATAAATTCTGCATAGGAGTTCCAGTACAAGCATGTCCAGGGCCTGGTGTTTTCACGAAATGACCTATAGCAGGCGGAAGCCCTCCCATTGAACCTATTGGAAGAGGCCTCGAAATCACAGAAGCGGCTTCGGCGCGGTTACTTGTGCGAATCTGGGTGATATACTGGTGTATAGGATCACAAAAAACCGGAAAATATGGATCACTTTCCACGGCTTGTGAATTAAAATATAATGACAGTGTTCCAAACTAGAAAGCAAATGCGGTATGCTGATGCTGGGAGTTTTGAGTTTATAGCGTTGACAGGTACGCGGGGCGTGGCAGGTACTGGAGAGAAACGGGTGGGACAAAAGATGCTGCCATACCTAACAAGGCGATACTAAACTTAATGATAGTATGAATTACTTGGAAGAATTACAAAACCATTCTTCGTTTTGGAGGGTGCCTAGCGGCTCCTGAGGGTCGTCTCCTCGGGCTTTTTCGTGCATACTAAGCAGACTTGTTTTATTTCTCTGTTAAGTTTGGTTTGTCGTTTGTTGCTCGTGGTTCGAATGAGCAGGATCTCCATTATAATTTCAGGATCTCTGTCAAGATTTGTTGGGCGGGCTTGTTCCCTAGACTCGGGACGAGTCACCCGAGTCCCAGCAGGGTAGTTCGAGTCCCGAGTCCTTTGATATTGGTCTCCAGCACTTCAGGTCTCGAGACGAGAC
The DNA here is from genome assembly GCA_026419785.1 of Sclerodactyla briareus. Lineage (NCBI taxonomy): Eukaryota > Metazoa > Echinodermata > Holothuroidea > Dendrochirotida > Sclerodactylidae > Sclerodactyla > Sclerodactyla briareus. The sequence goes on from JAODTK010005623.1 coordinate 149,751, forward strand.
GACTCGAGTCCTCCAATACGACTCACCTGCCATGTCTTCAAATTGCTGAGCCTAGTGTGATTCAGCTGTCTGGGGAAGTCAGGGAACCTATCTTGCATGGTAGTAGAGAAAGTGCAGGGTTCCGTACAAGGTAAACGGACAGAAGAATATTAAACATGATCATCCTGATGTATATCCACCCAGTCAGTACTGGGTGTTGCATGGTTAGTTTGTGCCCACTGGGATTCCCCCCCTACCCCCCCCCCCCCCCCCCCCCCCCCAGCCACCAGGAATGAATCTTTTCATGTTTGGGAGAAATCCATTAAGCGAGTTCGATTAGATGATGTGGCACACATTGGTGTTACGATCCAGTTTTAAGTTATCTTGTTTTTTTAGTTTCGATAAGGATGCGCTTGATAATAGATTGGTATAAGTGGTATGTTAGCATTGAGGTGAATTTTTCTCAAAGAAAACAACAAAACATGTCGTCTGTTTGATACCAGGGTGTCATTCAGACCATTTGTTTAGAGCCGGGTTGGTATTATTTTGTAACCGTATGCGCATCCTGTGGGAGGGGGAATTTCCTTGAGAACTTTTTGAATACTGATGGTGCCTACATTGCAAAATGGTGGCATTGAGAAAGGATTTTGATCCCCTTAAAATTCCATTGGATTACCTTGAAAGTTAAATATGTATTTGCTTCTAGACATTGTGTGACAATAATATAATTGTATTCTCTGATAGGGAATTCCAGTGTGCCTGATTAGAAAGTTATAAACAGCTTCAAATATTTGAAAATGGTGTGTTCCTATGGTCGGTCCTCATCCCTTTCCTCTTCTTGTAGGACTGGTTTGATTGTGAGAAAATATGACTGCTGAGGCATTTTTGTGGAAAAGCAAAACAAATAAGGTGATTCTGAACCGTAATTTTGTATGCTGAATATGAATATCTTATTTGTGTTTCTCAAAATCGACCTAACTTAGGTCATTTAATTGAGTTCAAAGGTCAATAAGTGAAATTTCCTCTTTTCACAAAGAAATGATTATTTTACCTCTTCAATACACCGGGGTTGTGACGATTTTGCAATTATCTTTTAGAATAAAACCACGAAGGAGTCTATCAAAATATCGGAATTAATGCAGAGGGAGCGCCATTGGCAAAATTGGGGGCAGGGAGGGCGTGGATGAGAGGACCTCCTCACTTTCCGGAGATTTCAAAATGGACCCCTATGACATTGTCAAAAATCAATTTGAACGAGAGTTTTTCGAAAGAGGTATGGTGAGGTAAACTTTTATTCAATTCTCCCCCTCCCCCACTTTGTTCGAGGCTGGCGCCGCCTCTGATTTTGAAGTTGAAGAGTTATTCATTTCATTTGAAACTTTCCGATTTCTCCATGGGATAGTTGGACCTGCTTTCTCATCTAATGCACTTTTGAGCGTTTGGTAAATTATATCCCGCAACACTGGAAGTGTTCGGGATATTAGATTTTGGGGGTTTGTGTAGCCGCTTGCCACCACCGCCGCCACCACAACCGCCGCCACCACCACCACCGCCGACGCCGCCGGAAACTCTAGGCCTTTAGCGCAATAACTCTTAATGTTTTATCTGATGATCTGACGAAACTTCGGTTCACATGTTCCGTCCCGGTGATTCTCGGATGAGTTCGAAAGTGGGAATAACTGTATGGTCTGTGCCCGCTATTTCTGCATGTTTCACACGACGAAAATACTGAGTTTATCCGATTTACATGAAACTATGTGGGTGGGGACAAAAATTGATCACGAAAAACATGGCGGTGACTTCAAGGTCACAGAGGTAAAATTTATGTTGTTTTTGCTCTGCGAAACAATACAGAGTAAGTCCATCCACATAAAACTTGGTGGGTGGGGACGGAAGTTGGTCCCGAAAAAATGACAGTAATTTCAAGGTCATCAGAGTGTTAATTTTTTCCACGATTTTTCTAACTTTGACGGATGTGAAAGAAACTCGTGGATGTGGCCTGTTTTTAGTTCTAACACAATGAGATCATATCAAGGTCCAGGAAGGTCATGTTGCAAACTCATAGCGAATTCTTAAGAAACTTTGTCCGTTTTTAAATAAACAAAATAAACTTGGGATATGTGGGACTCGTTGGCCTTGAACAACAGGTAGGGCCCCTTTAGAATTCCTGGAAGTCCAATGGACACTCTCAATGTGCTTCCTCTAAACGAGGTTCACAAATGGCTGTTTTCTTCTGCGGGGATATATACCGTTTGGCGGTTAAACCGATTTTTTTTTTTTTTGCATCGCACATTCTCGGACTCCCTGTCTTTGCATGCCCTCTGTAAATTTGAAGTTTCCACTCTCGCAAGAGCACCTATCACTCTATGACCCACCCCTTAACAGTTACATGACACAAATTCCTTGCATGCCTTTTGACCCGGAGTCAAGCCGTGACGGAAGGCCCTTATTATTTGGGACTAAAGCCTCTTTTCCACACTAAGGCAGGTCTAGGCTTTAGTGTTGTCACGTTGGTGTGTGAAACCTGGCAGCATCACTTGATGGTGAAACGAGTCCGATGTCTATCCATCGGTAAAACCGCTTCGCCCGGCTTCGTCACAATTCTAAATGAGGACTCGTAGATGTGACAGATGAAGTTCGCGGCCTCCTCCTGTTACCCACCCTCCACCTCTGAGTTTGGACTTTTCCCAGGATCCTTCAGGAGATGATGCTGACTTCTTGACTTCTTGAGTGTCCAGAATAGGTATGACCACCGCATTAACATCCCGCAAATGGCCTGGCTGCTAGCAGGGTTTGTCAGACTTGCCGTCACTGGGCCAAGCTAATCGTACCACTCTTATAGCCACAAAGCTACAAGTATGAAAAGGACCTAACGAAGGAAGATCCGTTTTTGAACTTGATTTGAAAACATTCAAACTTTCCACTGACCTTACAGAAAAAGGAAACCGTTGAATAACGATCAGCAAGCATCGAGAAATATATTTGACCATAGCTGGCGCGATAACAGGAGGTTAACCGTAGTGGACGTTTTGTAGAGGACGAAGAGAACGGCCAGGACATCTTGTCATTTCGTCGTTATATACTCATGACAGTTATTGACGTTGTCGGGAATGTGTTTCTTGGCCGTCTGAAGGTGTAATCAATTCATACGAATATTGTCGCCCGAAAAATGGACGACCAAAATTTGGGGGGAAGCAGGGGGTGTCACATGCAGGTTCACTGCTGGGTTTTGTTTTGATTACTAGAGCGCCTACATTCTTGCTACGTTTTTTTATTACCGGGTCTTGGGTCGGTCTCAGCACCGAGACCCGACTTCCGGGCCAAGACTTCATTTATGATTCTAGACCAAGCCACTAATCGTACTGAGAATACGGTCCCCATACCAATCCTCGAGACCGTGCTTCATACGTGAGCCAAACTGAAGAACCAAAAGTGGCAACACAGTGTATGCTGACTATCTTTGGCTAGCTGGGCGTCCGAATTAGGGGCTGGAGGCGAATTTGGACCAAGCAGGGATGGGCAAGCCCCATCTCGAGACAACAGGGGAGTGCACACTGGATCGTCCTAGGAGGACCCTTGGGGCTAAAACAAAAAAAAAAAAAAACTGGCACGGGCCGCTAACACTGTGCAGAGCGAGTGAGCCGACTTTCCGCAACTCGGCCTTCTGTTGTGTGGTGCCCACTGCCCACTGCCCACTGTCGGTAGATGACGCATGGTCTTGAACGAGGTAATCACTGTGGGGGCCCGTTGACTGGGTATTTTGGGAATTTGTTCAAGGCCTGGAGCACCCAGTCTGGAAATTCGATGGATCTGTTGCCAACTCCAGAGGCCGAACTGCCTGTATGGTGACTGCCGGCTATCAATGAACTTGGAGAACATTGGGAGCATTTGAATGGCGGGAAGGCTCCCGGGGTTTGTGGCATGCATCTAGAGATGCTCTGGACTGGTGGTCAGGCTGCCCCTCGAGTTGTTGCAGGTTCTACTGCCCGTTTGGAGAATGGTGTCATCCCAACGAACTGGGACAAGGACTGCAAAAACACAGGGGTTTTGCACTCCTCTCAGAACTAGCATAGTCTGGGTAGGATCATCCTTAACAGAAATCCGTGTCAACTGCTTGCCATCAGCGGCCTGAGCAGTCAGGTTTCACTACAAACGTCCACTGTCGATCGCATCGTGGCTCTCCGTGTCATGGTTAAGTAACAGGATGCGGGAATTGGGTAGGGACGTGGGTGACGCTTGTGGCCTTCTGCAAGGTCTTCAATTCTGTGTGGAGGGAGACTCTCTGGAGACTTTTCGAGCGCGCGGTGTGTGAATAGTTTGGCACTGATATCCTATCTGTATTCTGGAAGTGAGGGTGCGGTGGAGTGTGTGCTGGTGGAGTCTCTGACTTCTCATCGTTGTCAACGGGTCCATGTGATACAGTACGCTGTCTCCAACGTGTCAACAACGTTATGGGACTGGGTTATGGAAAGGGTTGTGCATGGTACGACTGAATGGTTCTTCGGTGGGAGTCAGGGTCTCTGGACGGACGTTCGCGGATATGCAAGCTGAAGTAAACGCCGAGTTTCTGGATTCCTGGTTGATTGAGCCCTTGGAACAGTAGTGGGAGGCCAAATCTGTTGGGCCGTCAGGTGATAGGCCAAGGACTAAGATCAGCTTTTGGTGAGATCTTAGACCGTGCTGTCCAAGTGTTGGACGAGATCGTGGAAGTCACCAGATTCGTTTACCACGGGCAATCATTTAGTGAATCTGCTGGACAGCAACCAAAGCTCCGTGTGTTTGGCGACAGTTGTGCTTCAGTCTTGCTGCAGTCAATATATAGTTAGTTGGGGACGCTCACTTTGGAGCTTTCAAGGGTACATCAGGGAGTTGGCAGGGATGGACCAGGCCCAGGCCTGGTCGTTGCTCAAGAAAGCAGGGATTGGAAGCGGTGGTGGAATCGCGCCTAGTTGCCCCAGCACGTTGCCCAGAGTAAGTGGGAACGTGCGTGGGGGGGTGAGTTAGAGAGTGATTCAGACAGTGACGGGGGCGGGGTCAGGATTCCCCTTGACAGCGGAGGGAGGAGGTACTTTAAGAGGGGTACGCCAGGTGTGTAACAAAGGAGCTGATGAATGTTTGGATGGATTCATTTCGCCCGCCGAGGTTCAGCAGTAGACGAGAGTGGAGGTAGGGGGAAAAGAATGTGTGCGGAGGGGGGAGGGGGGGGGGGGGAGGGGCAAACCAAACAGGAGTGACCAAATAACTCACCACCACTGGGGAAATATGACTGACTTATAAATTCAATGTTCCGTTTTCATACTTCGCCCGTTCATGGCCATTTTCACCAAATTTCCATTATATCCGATATTTTAATGCACTGTTGATTATTGAAGAGAAAATGCAAAATTATTGGACATATATAGTAGTTACGTAGTAAAACGACTGTCAAAAAATCACTTGTGACCTTTGACCCTATTTGACCTAATGAGGGGGTTGGGGGTTGGGAAGAGGCTCAAATTCCTTTTATTCGATCATTTTAATGCTCTGTATGATTTGTATTAAAGAAGAAATGCAAAATTATTGACATCATAATATTAGGAAGTAAATGCGCCATTTCCTTTGATAAACCTGGAATTTGGCACTCAATGACCTTTGGCCCTAATTATTGACCTAATTAGGGGTGGGGGTTGGGAGAATGAGGCTCAAATTCCTTTCTATTCGATAATTTTAATGCGCTGTATGATTTATTAAAGAAGAAATGCAAAATTATTGACATCATAATAATTAGGAAGTAAAATGAAGCCCTTTCCTGTGATAAACCTGGAATTGCACTCAATGACTTTGACCCTAATATTGATCCTAATAGGCAATTTCTGAGAACACAAACAAAGATATTTATATTAGCACAATAATTCTTTCAGAATCACCTATTGGTTTACGTTTCCTCAAAAGATCATCATGCGGCTTAAAAGTCTAGGCAAAAAATCCAGAAATGTGCCCATTAATAGTGATTGTCAATAATTTGCATTTTTTTTTTTTTTTGCCCCAGTGGTCCTCCTCGGACGTTTACCAGGATGAACTCATCTATTGTCTCGAGGATCGGGCTTGCCCACCCTGCTTGGGTTCCAAATTCGCTCAAGCCCCTCAATCGACGGCCCCAGATAGTCAGCATACAATGTTGCCACTTTTGGTTCCTTAGTTGGCTCACGATGAAGCACGGTCTCGAGCTGGTATTGGGACCGGACTCTCAATATCGATTAGCCGGCTTGGTCTCGAATCCTAATGAATGGGTCATAGCCTCGGATGTCGGGTCTTGGTGCCGAGACGACCCAAAAGGTAATAAAAAAAAAAATTAGCAGAATGTAGGCCTACTGTAATACAAACAAAAGGCCAGCAATGAACATGCATGTGACACCCCCCGCTACAAATTTTGTTCGTCCATTTTTCGGGCGACAATCTCGATTAAATGATTCCACCTTAAGACGCAAGGAAACATTCCCGACAAGTCAATAACGTCCTGAGTATTCAGCGACGAAATGGACCAAGTATGTCTCGGGCCGTCTTTCGTCCTCTACAAAACTTCACCCGTGTACCTCCTGTTATCGCGCAGCTATGGTTAAAATATATTTCTCGCCTGCTGCTCGTCAGTTTATTTAATGGCTTTCCTATTTCTGTAAGGTCAGCGGATAGCGTGATGTTGTCAATTCAAGGTTTAAAACGCATATCTTCGTTAGGTCCTTTTCACACGTGTAGCTTTGTGGCTAAGGCAGGTACATTTAGCTTGGCCCAGTGACGGAGTCTATCAAACATGTTAGCATTCCATGCCATGGCGGGATGTAATGCGGTGTGCTTACCGTCGGGACACTCCAAGAAGTCAGCATGGGATATATTTCAAGCACACCCATCATCTACTGAAGGATCCTGGAAGTCTCCACTCAGGGAAGGTAACCAGAGGATGCCGAGAACTTTCATCTGTCAATCTACCGAGTCCTCATTCTAGAATTGGACGAAGCCCGGGCGAAGCGGGTTACGATGTGCTAGACATCGGACTCGATGCCACCATCAAGTGATGCTGCCAGGTTTTACACACACAACGTTGCCCACTACTAAAGCCTAGCTGCCTAGTGTGGAGAGAGGTTTTCATACAAATAAAGGCCTCCCTTCACGGCCTGACTCCGGGTAAAAGGCATGCAAGGACAAGGACATTGTGTCATGTATGTAGAAGGGGTTGTGTGAAGAGTGATAGGTTGGGTTGCTCTTGCGAGAAGAAGTGGACACTGCAAATTAAGAGGCATGCACAATACAGTGAGTCGGAGAATGTGCGATGCAAAAAAAAATGCATTACAGGTTAAAACGCCAACCGGGTTAAAAAATATATCCCCGCAGACAAGAAGAAACAGCATTTGTGAACATTCGTTTAGAGGAAGCACATGAATCATGTACATTTGACTCCAGTGACTTCAAAGCCTAAACTGTGTTAAAGGCCAACCGAGTCCACATATCCAGTAGTTTGTTAAAAAAAACGACAAAGGTCGAAGAATCGCAATGAGTTATGCAAAATTTGACTCCTGCTGCCTTGATATTGATTTTATGCTGTTCGGAACTAACAAACAGCACATCCACCGAGTTTTGTTCAAATAGTCATCAAAGTTAGAAAATCGGTGGAAAAAAAGTTTGTCCTCTGATGACCTTGAAAATTAAGGTCATGTTTTTCGGGACCATAATTTGTCCCCACCCAACAAGTTCTATTGATCGGACTTACTCTGTATTTTCGCAGGCAGAGAGAAAAAAAAAATAAATTTCACTCTGGTGACGTTGAGTTGTGAAATCACCTGTCATGTTTTGGGACCAAACTTGTATCCCAAACCCACCAAGTTTATGTAAAGCGGATAAACTCAGTATGGTCGTGTGAACATGCAAAATAAAGGGAGCAGAAATAACGTTATTGACCACGTTCGAAATCATCCCGAGAATCCCAGGACGGACAGTGTACCAAAGTTTCAGATCATCGGATAAACATTAAAGGTTATTGACGCTAACGGCTAGAGTTTCCGGGCGGCGCGGCGGCGGTGGTAGTGGTGGCGGCGGCGGTGGTGGTGGCGGCCTGGGGTGGCGGCCGCTACACCACCAAAATCATAATTCCCCGAAACACTTCTAGTGTGGCGGATCTAATTACCAGAGAAAACGCTCAAAGGTGCATTAGATGAGAAAAGAGGTAAAAACTCATCCCATGGAGAAATAGGAATAGTTGCAAATGCAATGAATTAATTTTTTCAACTTCAAAATTCAGAGGCGGCGCAAGACTCGCAAAGATGGGGGAGGGGAGAATGGAGTAGACAAAGTGGGACCTCCATACTTCTCTTCAGGAAACTATCGCTCAAATTGATTTTTAGCCAATTCAGAGGAGTATTTTGACATCTCCGGAAGTGAGGAAGTCATTCTTCATCCACCCCACCGCCCCTCTCTGCCCCCAAGTTTCCAGTGCGCTCCCTCTGCATAATTTCGATATTTTATAGACGTCGTGGTTATTTTAAAGAGAATTGCAAAATCAGTTCACACGGTCGTTATTAAAGAGGTAAAATCAATAATTCCTTGTGAGAAAAGAGGAAATTGCATTATTGACCTTGACCTCAATACTGACTACTAGACGATTTTGAGAAACACAACAAGATTTATTCATATTCAGCACAAAATTCGGTCAGAATCACCTATTTGTTTGATTTTCCTCAAAAAATTGACTCATTGCGATATTTTCTAAAATCCACCAGTTAAAATAGGCACATTCGGGATTTTTGCCTAAGAATATGGCATAAATAGATGATCTCACATTCGCTAGTTGCATCACATTCGCCATTAAACACTTTATGGGAAAGTAAATGGTGATGTGATTGTTCGAAGGGATTTAGAACGATCTCCAAACAGTCTTCCGATTGGCAAACTTTTTTTTAAACCTGATGATGACAAAATTGAAGGCGGGAATCTAAACGCTAAGCTTCCTTTATTTGAATGGTCAAGAATTGCTGTAAATTCAGTCCCTGAGAAAGTCTTGGTGAATACTTTGATTTTACATTGAAACCTTCGGAGCATTGTGCAGAAAGGGACAGTTGGACGTCAGGGCAGGTTGTGGAATTTTTTTTATTATTATTTTTTTTTTATTGCTAACGATTTGGCGAATGAAGAGTTGAAAATTCTCCCGTTTATGAAAATCTTAGTGTCCGACGTAAACCACCTTTCAAAGGATTGGGCTTTGTTTTTTTTTTTTCCTTGCTAAGTTTATCGAAGTGGTGAAAGAACCCGTAAACGGAATTCCAACCAGTCAATACGTAGACTTCCAGGTCATCGCAGATAACTCGCTAGACTAATGATAGTCTAAATATTCGGTAACACTTCTTCTACCACTACTTGTTTTCACAAAATGAATGATTTTATTCCAAGGCATCCATTCAACTTGTACTGTTATTCATATACTTGTTGCTTGTCCAACACTACCCGCAAATTGTCAAGGTATGGCGCGACTACATAAAAACGTAGACACGATGGAAAGGAATAGGCGGAAGAAGGAGTCAAATTCAGGTAATAACTACGCATCACCCTTTAAATGACTGTTTCGCAGAAACTGTTAACAGCGAAATATACTTAGTTGTGTGGGCATTGGTGGGATAAGATTACAGTGCTGCCAAGAGTGGTCAGCCGAAGTTGGTTAGAGCGCGGTTTACCACCGGGAGATTCGGGGATCGAATCCCGGTCGGTCATACAAAGCCTGTCACTGAAATTGAAGGTAAGTGCGACTGGTTAGAGACATCGTGAAACCACCATCGTTTGTTTCTCTCTTATATGCGAATTTCTTTCACCATATGCCTCCACGCAATACCTTTGTTGATCTAATAAAGATGTTATCATAGTGACAAGCTTGGATAATGTCAGGATGTTACTGGTGCCAGGAAAAACGCGGGAAGTCCGACGATTCATAAGGAAGCACAAAAGAAACAACATAATAATTCGGAAATAGAAGCGCTTGCGTCTGTCTGGCAGATACACCATCTAGGCGTAAATGTGATAAAATCACGGGGACCTAGAGCTTGTTACTGCGAAGTTCGACTTAGCGAGGCTTGTCAACACGAACTTTTGATTTCTGACGAAATGCGAATATGTAGCCGACGAATCACACGTCACATAACACTACTATAAGTGAGGGTTAGCGAACACATTCCACACTGACTACTGTTCTGCATAGGAGCTACAGTTCAGCTCATCCATGGCCCGGGCTGATGTTTCACGTAGCGACTTATTGAACCTGTGTAGAGGCTCGAATCACAGAAGAAGCAGGCTCGCGCGTTATGTGCAAATCTGGGTGATATACTGGTGTATAGGATCACCAACAAAAACACAAACCCGGGAAAAACATGGATCACTTACACGGCTTGTGATTGAAAATATAATGAGAGTTTTCCAACCTGAAGCCAATGGCGCGTGCATGGGGTTTATATTCGACTGGACAGGTAGCGCCGAGACGCGACGCTGAAGGTACCGGAGGAAAGGTGGCAGACAGAAGAAGAAAGAAGAAACGTTCATCACTTCGATGTCGTTAGTTATACGACAAAAAGATGATGCATACCTCGCAAGGTATAATACTTTATTGATAGGTTCCTGCATTACTGGAGTTACCCTAACTGAAATGCCATATATGGCATATATCTGGATCATATGGTTCAAAAAAAGAATTGATATGGCCAATAAAGCCTATATACCTTGCTATAGAGCCTACCAGATATCGGTATTCAATTATATATGGCCATATAAGCCATTATATGATATAGAAGCTCCATATCAGGTATACAGTTTATTAGCCATATCAAGCCTTATATGAGGTGATATAGAGGCTTCTCCGATAGATATACGTTTCTATATGGCCATATTAAAGTCCTATATACTTGAAATAGAAGTTCCAGATAAAGGTATACGTTTTATATGGCCATATAAAGCTTATTAAGTTGAATCGAGGCTGCCCACATAGGATATACCGTTTATATGGCATATAAAAGCCTCATCTGAGTTGATATAGAGCCTGCCAGATATAGGTATACAGTTTTATATGGCCACATAAACCCTATTCCAACTTGAT